>JAQZBX010016128.1:0-36813 GCA_029593785.1 Cabassous unicinctus | reverse complement strand
GGATTCATGGGAGTAAGTTCATCTGAATAAACATGAAAGATATATAAAATTGTTCAAATTATTGAAGGATGGGTCATGGTAATGATGGGTAGACAATCACTCAATAAATGAGGGAATACTGAATTCCCAGCCTGGAGAGCTCTGCCACATTCTCCAAGGGAGCAGAAACCATCCCCTGCATGCAGGGGCAGTGTCTGGCAAAAGAGGATGTCCCACTGTTGAGTTCTTGTTATGGCTGCCTTATGACTCTGTGCTCTTGTAATTGAAACTTGGCCTACTGTTGTGGGGTGCCTAAGGGTTACCACCTGAGAGCCTCCTTGTTGCTCAAATGTGGCCTGTCCCTAAGCCAAACTCAGCATATGAATGCATTACCTTCCCCCCAATGTGGGACATGACTCCCGGGGATGATCCTCCCTGGCAACGAGGGATTAATACCAAGTGCCAACTGGAAACCCAACTGGAAAAAAAACCTTGAATAAAAGGGGGAAAAGGTAAAGACAAATGAGTTCATGTGGCTTAGAGACCTCAAAGAGAGTTGGGAAGTCATCCCAGCGGTAACGCTTACGCACACCTCAGTAGGATCTCATAGAACACCAAAGTGGATATCACCCCCCACAGAGGGACACCTGAAGGCTCTGGAGACACCCAGGTCCTATATAATGGGGATAGCCCCAGAGATTGACACCTTATCAGTGGGCTCTACTTTGGAATTTGTGCTCCTGAGCATGACAGAGTTGGAATCTAATAAGTCCTTTCTGCACATGGTCCATCAGTCCCTTCTATTCAAACCTTTATGTGAGGCTGGATTTTGTGGGTGTACTTCCAGAGACTTGAGCCTCTGGCCTGCCTATGTGCCAGCTGTGCCTGGAATCTTGGTGGAGCTGCAACTCCTACTCTACAGCTCAATTTACTCACCCAAGTCACCTGGTTAGGAGACTATGATGATGGACAATGGCCATCCCAGGGAATGGAGAGAGCCTGCCGCTAAAGGCAGGATAATCCCATCCACCGTATCCATGGAACATAAACCCACTCTCACTTGGAGGTGGGGTGGACATCACTTTTCCAATGCCCTCAGCATTGGGGGAGAGCTATGGACTAGAGTGGACTTAATGGTATTCTGTTGTAAACATATTGGGATTCAAGCAATGGAAGAAATTATAACAGTGAGGTGAAGCCAGTGGCCACTAGATGCTTTCGGGGCAGGGAGGGGAAGGGCAATTGTAATACAGAGGTTTTTCGGGATGTGGGGGTTGTCCTGAGTGACATTGTGGCGACAGATATAGGCCATTTTACAGCAGCATATACCATGCAGTACTGTGTGGGAGACAGTGCGGTCTATGATGTGAACTGTGGTCTATGCTTAGTGGCAAAGCCCCAGGATGTGTATATTCATTGCAGGTGATGTGCCACACTAATGAAAGAGGTTTATGTGAGATGTTATGGCAGGTATGGGAGGTGGAAATGATGGGAATTCCTGTAATTTTTGTGTAACATTTATGTAATCTAAGCATCTTTTAAAATATGTATGAAAAATAAATAAATAAAATTGGAAGTGGAAGAGGATAAAAATTATAGCTATGATTTTTGTTTCTTTAATCTCTGATAGCAAGATGAATAGATTTGAAACATTTAGATAAATATAAAAACACACTATATTTCATTATTCATTTCAAAATAAAATCTTTTAACATTAAAAAGATAGATTAGTAATTAAAATACACAATCTATTATTTGTTTCAACTTCTAATTATTCTTATGTATTTTTGTTACATTGTTAAGTAAAATTAATTGTAACATAGAGAGTTTTAAAGTTTCCTCTACCTGTTTTTCTTTCTTTCTTTCTCGCTTTCTTACTTCTTTCGAGGATTTGTTCTCTTGATCTGTTTATGTCTGAAAATATATATGTGTTTAGGCAAAGAGAGATCCCTTTAATTACATTGGTCAGCACTTTGTTTGTTCTTTTACATGTTTACTTTTTAAAAACTATTATTTTTCCAACAGGAGAAAATGCTGTCTTTCTTAAACACAGAAATCTTAATCTGAAAGAATGCATTTGAGCTTATTCAATGGAGGATTTCTTGTAATTTTTTATTACTTTCTGTCAATAGCTAAAATTATTCCTTATATATTTGCAATAAATTTCCGTATTTCCAACATAATCACAATAAAGTATCTATATATAGAATAAAGAGACAGAGAAATATAAAGCAAATTGAGTGGTGACTTTAAAATGACATATTCATGGTTGAATATTAATTTCATCTTTGTATTTCTGTACTTTTCTGTGAGTACATTTTTGGCTTGCCAATTTCAGTCTCATCAAAAGGTGTATTTAGACATTTTAATTCAAGAAGGATAATTACTGGATCTCAATGTATGAATTAATAATTTATTCTTGTATCTCACTTTGCTAAGTCTGCTATTAACAAAATGTCTCAGAACTGTTTGGCTTAAACAATAAGAAGTCATTGTCTCAATGTTGCAGAATAGGACTCCAAAATCAAGGTACTGGTAAGCAATGTTTTCTGTGAGTCTGAAGCATTCCGGTGTTTGCCCAATCTCTGCTTTCATAACTTGGCAATCTGTCTTATTCTATCTTTTCTTATGGTTTCTTCCTCTGTGCCCAAATATTCTTTGCTTATAACAACTGCAGTCATATTGGATTGAGGCCCACATGACAGATAGATAAACTAGAAAAAGATTGAATGACATAACACATGAGAAAAATGTTTGAAAAATGTTAATTTTGGGTATCTGGGTAGTAAGTATATAGGACTTGCATGTACTTTGGGGCTCTGAAGTTATGCTAGTATATATATTTATAATTTTAATGGCTATTTCCTATGGTTAAATTGACCCCATTGTCAGTATATAATGACCTTCTTTGTCCCTTGTAAAAGTTTTGATTTAAAGTCTATTTTATCTGGTATCAGTATAGCTACTCTAGCTCTTTTTTATTATCTGCATGGCTTATATTTTCCATCCTTTTGCTTTCAATCTACTTGTATCTTTGAACTTCAACTGAGTCTCTTGTAAACAGAACATATTTGGGTCATGGTTTTCCAATATATCAACCTTTGACTTTTGAGTAGACAGATTAATACATTTATATTTTAAGTAACTAGTGCTATGCAGGGCTATTTGGTCTGTGTAAACCTTTACATTTTTGTCCTCATTTCTTCCATTGATGACTTCTTTCATATTCATTTGAATTTAAGTATTGTACCTTTACGAGTTCCTTCTCATTTCTTTCTGAAAATATTTTTGATACATTTTGCTTTGAATTTGATTTGATATCAATTCAACTTCAATTGCAGACAAATACACCATTGCTATAGCACTTTGTACTCACACTATTTTATGTACTTGTTACAAATTCTATCTTTATATATTGTAGTCCTAAGCCATAGACTTATCATTATTTTTTACATTTACTTTTTATAACTTGTGAAAAGTAAAAAGGAAGAGTTATATACAAAATTATAGAAAATGAGAGTCCTGACATTTGTAATTAGTCATATTGTTACTTTTACCCATGATCTTCTTTTCTTTAAGCTTCTTAAATTCACTGTTTAGTGTCCTTTCCTTTCAATTTGAAGAACTCCTTTAGCATTGCTTGTGGGGCAGATCTGGTTGTGATGAACTACCACAGCTTTTGTTTATCTGGTAAAGACATGTTTTATTAATTTTATTAAACATAATCAAATATGCAATTAATTAAATTGTATAGTCAATGATATTTGGTATAATCACAGAGCCATGCATTTAGCACTATAATCAATATTAGAGCACTTTACTCCAAAAAAAGAAATCAACAACAAAAAACAAACAAATGCAAAAAATTCCTACCCCTTGGTAATCATCTCTCAATCTCTCTATCATTCCCCTGTCATACATATCTGCTAACCTATTTCCATCTCTGTACTTTATTTCTATTTATATTTTGTATAAATGGTGCCAAACAACATGTAGTACTTTTGTCTAGTTTTATTCACCCAGCATGTTTACTTTTTTTTTTTAACTACTAATGGAAGAAAATTAAAATATTACTGTACACTTCTGTCCATAGTTTATTTTGGTTGTATTTTTGCTCAAATATCACCCTAGTATTAACCTCTTATACTATTAACATACATTTGTTCTGTTTCAGAGAAAAACATTTTATATATGCACTAGTAAACATTGTCTTAGCTTGCCTCAGGGCTGCAGATACAAAGTACCAGATATGTATTGGGTTTTATAATGGGAATTTTATTAGAGGAAAACTTATCATTTCTATGCTGTGAAATGCCCAAATCAAGGCACCATCAAAGATGCTTTTCCACTAAAGTCAGCTACTAGTGAGCCTGGCATCATGCCATGTGTCAAGGCAAGATGACAGCTGATCTCTGCTGAGGTCCCTGCATTCTCCTCAAGGCTCACCATCTCCCGGAGTTCAGCTGTGAGTAACAAGGCATATGGCTTGTCTATATCCAGTCTTCTTCAGCCTTCTCTGCACTACTTTCTCTGAGAGTTCAGCTGTGGCCAATCAGGCATATGACAGTGCTCACCCCCTCATCTTTAGCTGCACTACGCCTCTCAACTTGATTACATTGATCAATGTGTCTACCTTATTATATCTAGGTATTATGCCAATGCCATGATGTTTTGAGTACTGTGTCATTATAATACATGTCAGGGTAAGGAAGTGTGAGTCCTCCAACTTTGCTCTTGATTTTAGGATATTTATGTCTTTTTGGGACCCATTTGTCTTCCAAATAAAACTGGTAATTCACATTTATATTTCTTTAAAGTAACTTGTTGGAATTCTGATTGGGATTGCACTAATCTATAAATCATTTTGGGTGGAATTAAAATCTTCATGATGTTTAGTCCTCAATAGATGAACAAGGAATGTTCTTGCATTTGTTTCAGTATTCTTTAATTACTCTTTTAAAAAATGTATTGAATTATATCACTCATACATGAACATTCATAAATAATAAGTGTATAGCAATGGTTGTGAACTTACAAAACAAACACACATAACATCATACAGGGCTCTCATACCTCACCCTATCACCAACACCTTGCATTGTTCTTAAACATTTTTAAAAAATGATTAAAGAAGATCCTCAAAATATTACTACTAATGAAAGTATTTTCCCCAATCCACCCTATTATTAATATTATTTTATACCATTTAAACATGAATAAATATAAACAAAAAATGTATAGTAAAAGTTGTGAACTTTTCTTTAATTACTTTTAATGGTGTTTTATAGTTTTCTGACTACAGTTTCCTTGCACATCTGGTTAAACTAATTTCTAGATTTTTAGACTTTTTGCTGCTATTGTAAATGAAATATTTTCTTGATTTCCTCTTCAGCCTGCCTGTTATTAGTGTAGAAAAACAATACTGATATTTGTGTATTGGTCTTGTATCCAGCCAATTTGATGAAGTCATATTTAGCTTTTGTGGCAGTTTGAGATAATTTTATAAATTTGAAAAGAGAAAAAATTTTTGAACTATTTTATTCCTGTGAGCGTGATACCCTTTGATTGCATTAAATTTGGTGTCCTTTGATTAGATTACTCGGTAAGATCATTTTAGGGATTTAAATTGAACTATATCAGTGAGTTGTGATTCAGGTTGAGTTTCTTACCCCTTGCTGGATCAGATATAATTGGAACCAAAGAGATAGACAGACACAGGATAAAGGGAGCTGCCATGTTTGATGCAACCATTTGCTAGAGGGCTAGAAGATCACTTAAACATAAAGCCCACAAGAGACTGAGTTCATGGATAAGCTCAAGAGGATACCATCCCTATGCCAGGTTTGCTTATAGCTCCAGAAAGCATGAACAATGGCTGAGCTCACAGTCTTCTTGCTTCCTCTCATGGCAGCTGACTTTGGTGAGAAATCACCTCTTATGGTATGCTGCTTTGGATTTTTCATGGCCTTGTAATTGTACATTTTACCTCAATTAAATCCCCTTTATGAAATTCAAACAATGTCTGGTACTTTGCATGGGCAATCCTTTGACAAACCAAAACAGAAATTGTACCAAGAGTTGGGTTGTGCTGCAGCAATTACTAAAAATGCTGGAATGGTTTTATAAGTGGGTGAGGGGTATTTTTTGAAGAATTGTGAGATGCTTCATAGATTGCTTTGAAGAGACTTTTGGTAGGAATATTGTCCCTACTGTTATTTCTAGTGAGGTCATAGAAGGAAATGATGAAACTATTTTAAAATTGCAGAGAACTTAGCAAGATTGACTCATGATGCCAGATGGAAGGCAGATTTGAAAATGACAGTCTTGGACATTTAGCTCAGGATATTTCCAAATTAAATATGGAAAATGCAGACTGACTTCTCCTTGTAGCTTATGTCAAAATGCAAGAAGAAAGAGATTAACTGAGACCTGAATTCTTGGGCACAAAGAGACCAGAGATTGATTTAGGAAATTCCAAGCTTCTTGAAAACAAACCTCCAAAAAATAGTGGATTGTGTAAAGACTTCCGTAACTTGGAACTTATAAGTCAGTATTGGAAATGCAGTTATCAAGGAAAGACTTGCAGAAAGGTTTGCTGTCTGATTGTTTGGACCTCTGTTCCCTGCATGCTAAAGTAAAAAAATTACAATAACTGTATGAATCAAACCATTTTCAATCAGTGCTAAAATGTATAGGGAAGAGAGAGGTGGATGGGAAAATGACTTCAAGAGGAAAACTGAGCATGCTGAGATCTAGAATTAAGAAATCTTCTTGGGCTAAGAGAAGGAACACACCCATGTGTATGGAGAGGATGATTTTGCCCAGGGATTTAAAAAGTGTGGATATTCAAGCCCACTGTTCAGGGAGAGTTTTGCCACCCCAGGCATGAGACAGTTTGCAGCACATTCCCCATTTTTTAGGGAGAATGAGTTGCCACCCCACCTCTGAGGGATGTGGGCCTATTGTTCATAGGTTAGGGAAGGTTAGATCACCACTCTACTGCTATGAGGTTGTTGGGCTTAGGATTCATTGATTAAGAAGAGTCAGGTTGTCACCCCCTATTCTTAGAATGTTGGGCCTGTATGCTAGTTATTAGGGAGAATGTTGCCACCACCTCATTATAGTAAATAGGTTAAGTCTGTTCTCCAGAGATTGGAGAAAATATGGCTATAACCCAACTTTTCTTGGAGGGTGAGATCTGAAGCTCAGTTGCCACCCAAATGTATGAAGAGGGAGGAAGCAAAGGTATGGCCATTGATTAAGCCCATGGAGTGGGAAATCCCCCATGAGGCTTTGAGGAGAAAGAAAAACATTTTAAGGATGACTCTAAGATTTTGAAATCTAATGGAGTATGCCCTGCAAATTTTCAGAACTTTTAGGAACCCATGAATATTTCCCTCCCAATTTCTTCTTATGATAATGAAAATGTTGATCCTGTGTTTGTTCTTTATTTGTATATTGAAAGCAGATATATAATTTTGTAAGTTTCACAGGGCTACAGCCAGAGGTGACTTTTGACCCAAGACAACTGTATTCTTATAACTGAAATTGCTGTGATTTTCTACTTAGCATTGCTACTAAAATGATTTAAGGTTTTTTAGAATAAGTCTTTTTGGGATTTAGAGTGTGGAGTGTATCAGACTGAAATTATCTTATCAATTACAAAAAGGATAATATGCTTATAAACTAGTCTATCCTTCTGGGTGAGATAACCTTTGATTGCAATAAAATCAGTTGAGGGACCTTTGAGTAGTTTACTTGATAAGATTGCTTGGGTCTTTAGGTTGGATTACATCAGTGAGCTTTGACTCAATTTGAGTCCTTGCCCCCTTGCTAGGTATAATATTAATGGAAACACACAGAAAGACAGACTTAGAAAGACACATGAATAAGGGAGATGCTGCTTGATCTGGCCATATGAGAGGGGAGTAGAGAATGGCTAAAAAATGAAGCCCCCATGAGACCGGACCCTCAGATCAGCTCAAAAGGACACAAATCCTATACCAAGTTTGCCTACAGGTAGAATGTTAGACATACAAGCAGAGATAGGTGTCCATCTTACTTCCCTATGTGACAGTTGGCTTTGGTGAGAATGCTCCTCTTATGGTGCCCTGATTTAGACTTTTCACATCCTTGGAACTGTAAGCTTTTACCCTAAAAAAATCCCCTATATATAAGCCAACCCACTTCTGGTTCTTTGCTTCAGAATCCCTTTGGCAAACTAAATCAACTCTACTAGCTTTAATCATAGATAGATATTTTGATATTTTCCAAATCTAGGAACATTTCATTTGTGAACAGTGAGAGTTTTATTTTCTCCTTTTCAATTTGGATGCTTTTTATTGCCTAATTGCTCTAGCTAGAACTTTTAGCACAATGTTGAATAACAGTTGTGGCAGAAGGCATTGTTATCTTTTCCCCATCTTAGAAGGAAAGATTTCATGCTCTCCCCATTAAGTTTGGTGTTGGTTGTGAGATATTCATATATGTCCTTTATCATATTGATGAACTTTCCTTCTTTTCCTATCTTTGAAGTATTTTTGTCAATAATGGATGTTGTATATTGTCAAATGCCATCTTTTGCACCAAATGAGACAATCATGTGTTTTATGCCCTTCAACTTTTTAATGGTGTATTACATTTATTGGTTTTCTATGTTGAATCACTTGTGTACCAGGAATAAAACCTACTTTATCATGGTGTCAGATTTATTTTGATAGTTTTTTTTTTTTTTTGAGAATTTTTGCACGTATGTTCATTAGAGATTTTAGTCTGTAATTTTCTTTTCTTGTAATATGTTTATCTGGCTTTGGTATTAGGATCATTTTGGCTTCATAAAATATGTTGAGTAATTTTCCCTACTTTTCAATTTTTGGTAAGATTGTAAACAAAGCTGATATTATTCTTCTCAAAATGTTTGGTAGAATTCACAGGTGGTCATCTGCTATGATCTTTACTTTGTTGGTATCTTTTAATTACTGTTTCAATAGCTTTACTTGAGATTACATTATTCATTTCCTGTATTTCTTGTAGAATCAATGTAGGCTGCTTCTGTATATCTAGGAATTTGTTAATTTCAATTGGTTGTATCATTTATTGGCATACAGTTTCTCATAAGAACCTCTTATGATCCTTTTTGTGTAGGTGGTATAAGACATAAAGTCACCCCTTTAATTCATGCTTTTATTTATTTGTCTCCTCTCTCTTTTTTAATTTGTTAATCATTCTAAGGGTTTGCCAAGTTTATTGGCCTTCTAAAAGAACCAGCTTTTGTTTTTATTGAGTTTCTCTTGAATTTCTTTTGTACTCAATTTTGTTTATTTTGCTCTAATGTTTGTTATTTCTTTCTTTCTTCTTGCCTTGAGATTGGATTGCTCTTTTTCTAGGTCCTCTAGGTGTTCAGTTACCTCTTTGATTATACCTCTTTTTTCTTTTTTACTATAGTCATTTATGACTATAAATTTCTCTCTCAGCACTTCCTTCACTGTATTCCATAAGTTTAGGTAAGTTGTGTTTTCATTTTCATTCACCTCAAGATATTTACTAATTTAGGTGACCCAAAATATGTGAGGCAAACTCTGACAAAACTGAAAGTAGAAATAGCTATTTCTAAAATAATAGTTCGAGACTGTGACACAGCATTCAGATAAAAAATATATAACAACTAGAAAGAAGATCAACCAAGGAAACATAAAAACTGAACCATGTGATAAATTAGCTGGGCCTTACAGATATATACGGAGCATTGCATCCTAAATCAGCAGGTTATACATTCTTCTCAAGTGCTCATGGATCTTTCTTCAGGATAGACTACATGTTGGGCCACAAAACAGCTCTCAATAAATTTAAGTTTGAAATTGTACAAAGAACCTTCTCATCAAAACGGAGAAAACCTGGAAATCAGTAATAGGGTAGGAGGGGGAATTTTGCGAATATATGGAGGCCAGATAACACACTCATATGCAATCAGTGGATCAAAGAAGAAAGTACAAGATAAATTAATGTATTTTATTCCTTTTGCCACGTTGTCCTTCAAATCCATGATTTGATTTAGGAGAGTTGCATGAACATCATTAATTTTTTCATGTCTTGTTTGTCATCTGGAGCTTTGATTTATTGCTTTGTCTGAGCCAAGTCTTCCTTTCTTTCAGCGTGGCTTGTAATTTTTTGCTCATATCTAGGCATCTGATCATGATGGTCAGCTTACTCTTATGTTCAATTTTTCCCTCTTGCCTAGGAATTACTGTTAAGTAGCTATGTGCAACCACTATTCTTTGACCATTGGTTCAACTTATTCTAGGTCTTTAAGATTACCCCTGTTTAACGGCTCAAACCAGGTCTATGGACCCTTCTTTGCATGTACTTTCTTGGTCAGGTGATGGCACTTGTCAGCAGATCTTTCTACTCAGACCCCAGATGCAGGGGGGGGGGATATTCATTGTATATGAACCCAGATTGGTGGCAAATAAGCAATATCCCTCAGTGGAAAGCTATTCAGAGCCAATCCTCACAAATCAAGATTTCTTAGAAGCTGCTCTCCTACCTTGTCCAGCTGTACACTCCCTTGGATCTATGTAATCAGCCACCACTCCAGTTCAGTAGGGAGGGTGGTTCAGAAGGAAGGTTATCTTTAGCTCTCTTTTGGCTCTTAGGGCAAACGATGTCATGGGCTCACCATCTTGGAAGTATGAGATCATTGGTATGCAGCAAAATTCACTGGCAAAATTCTGAATTTGTTGTAAGTTGTGTCCCTCCCTCTCCCCTTTCTTGAGGAAAAATTGGTCTGCAAACCCCTCAGACAGTAACCACTGGCCAGGGACCAGAGGGCCCACCATTGTCTGCTCCAGTATTGGGGGAAAGGACAGCAATAGCTTCTGCTGCAGCTTTATGCATGGGATCTTTCTGGCCAGCTGTGTTTCCTTTCCTTTGCCCCTCTCTCTTCTGAGTGTTGTCCAGCCTTCCCTTGGTGTCATAAGCCCTAAGACTCTTTTCCTGACAGTTCCTGCCTATCCTCTAGAAATTTTTCCCACTGCTCTACAGTATCACTTTGTAATTAATGCAGTAGTTGTTCTTTATTTCTACTCTTAACTTTGTTGCCATTATTTACTTTCTTGTACTTTTATAAAGAACATACTCTCCTAACTCTTGAGTTCCATTGGAATATTTTGTCCTCTGCATTTCACTATATATCTTGGAATCCATATCATTGCTTTAATATTAAGCAATTTCAATTCATGACTAGTGTATTATTGGGTATAGTTGTAAGTCAGCTAGGATATGTAAGAAGATAATTCAAAATCAGATTCAGCATTTCAAGATTTAATGCAAATATTCATAGGTGGGAGTAAATGTACACTTTTACCCTTATTCTGTGAAGAAGAGATTTACCTGAATGTTTACACTCCAGGGGCAGGTGTTTTGTTTTAATTAGAGAAATACCACTTATATGATAAAGATTTAATATCTAGAATATATAAGGAAACCTTTCACCTTAACTATAAAAAGAAAACCAATGTAATTAAATGATGGGCAAAAACTTGAATAGACATCTCTCCAAAGAAGATAAACAAATGCCCAAAATTATATTGAAAAATGTTCAACATCATTAGCCATCACAGAAATACATATCAATACCACAATGAGATACCATTTCACAACAATTACAATGGCTCGAATTTTTTTTAATGGAAAATTTCAAGTGTTCAAAAGGGTCCTCAGAGCCACATGGCAGGTAAATCTCAGGGCTGGTACCAGAGAATAAGACCTGGACACTTCACCCTGGGAGAGATGATTAGGCACTGTGGCAAGGGAAAGGGGCTGCTAATATCATAGGAACTGACAATTGGACAGTTTTTGTATAAACATTCAATAAGAAACCTGTGAAATAATCATGCCCCTTTACTCTGCAATTCCTATACTAGAAGCTCGTCTGAAGATAGAATTGTAATAATTTTGATGTGAAAGAAATAATATAATCTATCTCATTAATAGATTTTACACTTATGACATTTCAAAGTGAAAATATTTTTGATATAATGTATTAATGCAATATATTCTTATAGCCAATTTTATCAATTTCTTTTCACTTTTTAAAATAGTAGCTCCATGAAACTTTCAAATGCATGTGTAGCATTCATTAAATTTCTCTTTGACAGCCCTGGAGTATAGTGTGCTATCATGAACACACACACACACACACACACACACATTTGTAACATTCATTGAAAATTTCTGGGAGGATACACAAGCAACAATAGATGCTGGTTAGCTCTGGGACAAAAGATTTTGATCTGAATGGAAGGAAGAATCACTTTACACTAAATATTTCTTTGCATGTTTACAAAAGGAAAGAGCCTGGATATATGTTGGAGTAATGCTAAGGGAAATTTCAAAGGTGGAAGAATGCTGTGTTTTCCTATAGCCCCATAAATCCTGGAAAGGAGGCAGAGCAGGGGTCATCATTCGTGTGTCAGGTGTGGAAACTGAGGTCCAGACAAGGGAAGTAAGTGGATCTGGTCCCAGATCAGGGGTGTGAGAATGGACACAAGTGCCGTCTTCCTCCCTTCACATTCCTTCTCCTCCCTGTGGCCCCTACTGGCACGCTGCTCACATCTCTGCAACCTGCTCTGCACCACGGTGTACCATGATTGTCCTCAGCTGCAGGCAGGGCAGGCAGGAGCAGCAGCTTCCACCTGCCCACAGGGTCCAGGAAGAAGAAAGAAGAGAGAGGGGTGAGAGGCAGGACTACCACAGAGAACTGGGGTCCCTTCTTGCCAGGAGAGGCTGCTCTCAGAAGCCATCTGCAAGAAACACATGCTTTGTGCAGGCAGAGTGTGAAGGTATGCTCCAGAGAGGTGGGAGTTGCACTTGGGCTTCCTGTAAGTGTGTATGTGTGTGTGTCTGTGGAGAGAAAGAGAGAGAAAGAAAGAGAGAGAGAGAGAGAGAGATGCATTAGATCCTGAAAATTCAACTGGTTTCTAGATGCAATTGCTCCCTAAACATGTAGGGTCATCCCCTCTTCTCACACTGTTGTCCTTGAGGCTGATGTTTCTGTATCCTTGACCCAGTCTGCTTGATGGACCCAGTGTCCCTGAAATTTAAAGGGAAAAGTCTGAAAAGTATGCCCCTAAGATCAGAAAAAGAAAGCAATGTCTGCACTTGCCAATTTTATTCAATGTTATTCTGGAGCTTGTAGCTATGGTAATTAAGCAAGAAAATGAGAGGGGGGGGAAGGTATAGGGGTTGCAAAGCAATAAGTAAAACTATCTCTGTTGAAAATGGTATGGTCTTATATGTAGAATATCCCAGAGAATCACATGAAAATTTATTATATCTAATAAACAAGTTCAGCAAGTTTGTAGAATACAGTATTAATATACAAAAATCAGCTTTATTTTGTACACTAGGAATGAACAAACTGAAAGTGAAAGTAAGAAAAACAATTCCATATAAAATAGCTTAAAAATGAATAAAATAATTAGGAAAATATTTAACAAAATAAATGAAATTCTTATATACTGAAAACCATAAAATATTGTTGAAAAAAATTAAAGAAAACCTAAATAAATGGGAAGATATTCCATGTTCATGGATTAGTAGACTTAATATTGTTACAATGGCAATGTGGCCCAAATTAACCTACAGATTAAATGCAACCACGAAAAAAATCCCAGGTTGTTATATTTTGAAAAAATTGAAGAGGTAATCCTAAAATTGATCTGGAAATTCAGGGGACCCAGAATAGCCAAACAATCTTGAAAAAGAAGAACAAAGTAGAAAGATTCCCATGTCCCAATTTAAAAATATAATCAATGTGTGAGCATAAGGATAGACATATAGTTCAATGGAATAAAAGTGAGAGTCCAGAAATAAACCTTCACATTTACAGTTAATTCATCTTTCATAAGTCTTCCAAACCAATTCAATGGAGGATAAAGAGCTTTTCAACACTGGTGCTGGAACAGCAAGATAACCACATGCAAAAGAATGTACATTTCTACAAAGAAAATATACAAGTATTCAATAAATATATAAAATATATGTTAACCAAAAGGGAATCAAAACCTCAATGACATATAAATCCTACTAGGATGGTTATAATATATTTTCTAAAAAGAACTTTCTCTTATGACTATTTATGCAAAATCTCTCAACAAAATAATGGCAAATTAAGGAATGAAAAAAGTAAATAAACAGAAATACTGGAAAATCACATCCAACAGCACATTAAAAGAATTACATACTATGACCGAGTAGGTTTTATCATAAATATGCAAGGTGGTTCAACATAAGGAAATCAATTGATATAGTACACCATATTTATAAAAATGAAAGGGAAAAACCCATGATCATTTTGATTGATGAAGAAAAGGCAATTGACCTAAAACTAGCATGATTTCTTGATAAACACTTAGAAAAATAGGAATAGAAGTTGTTTTAGTTAATAGGGTGTTTAAAGCAGATGCTATAAAATGGGTTGCCTTTTTCTTTATTTAGTAGGTACCAGGGATTGAACCCAGGACCTTGTACCTGTGAAGTGCATGCTCAATCACCGAGGCACACCTGCTCCACAAAATGGGCTGACTTTTAAAAATGTGAGTTTATTCCTTTACAGTTTGAGGCCATGACAATGTCCCAATGAAGACACCATCAATGTGATGCTTTCTTCCTGGAGACCTGATGAAAGCACACCTTTAGTCCTCTGCCACATGGTGAGTCAAATGGCAGCACCTATTGATCTCTCCCTTCTCTTAGTTTTGTTGCTTTCAGTTTATTGCTTATATGACTTTTATCCTCATTTGAATTTTTTTTTTCTTACTCAGGATTCCAATAAAAGACACAAACAGTAAATTTTAAAAATTTAAAATTCCTACCCTGGGGAGTCCTAATATGTTTTCTAATAGAGTGGCAAGGATCTCTAGAGTACAGAGGCAGTGCCTAATAAAATAAAACAAACCAAGACTCTGAGCCCTTTATATTAATGCTTATGCTTATGAACGTTATTCTTGTAAAATTAAAACTTTGCCTAATAATATCCATTGCCTAAGAGTTATCACTGGAAAACCTTTTTACTCAAATGTGGCCACTCTATAAGCCAAACTCATCAAATTTACTTATTACCTTGCTTGCTGCATAGGGCATGATTCCTGAGGAGAGCCTCCCTGGCACTAAAGACCAATCAATGATGTATTTGGAAAAAGACCTTGACCAAAACGGGGACTCATTGAATGCAAAAGAGATTTTATGTCCAAGAGATTTCAAGGTGAAACCGAGTTTGTCCCAGAGTTTATTATATGCATATCTCAGGTAGATCTCACTAACTGCCACATTAAACAAAGCCTCAAGCAAGGTGCTCCTGAGGGCTTTAGAGATAACTGGGCACTATATGCAAGGCAGATCACCCTAGGAAATCAGCACCCCATCGGTGGGTCTTAACTTGGAATATTTGATAACCTATTGCCCCACTGGTACAGAGTTAGACTCATTTTTATTTTCCAAACACATGATTTTTCTACACCTTTTTTTTGAACTTATAATAAGCCATATACCCATTAAATATATTTCCAGGGACTTATATCTTCAGTCAGTTCATATTGTGGTTGAACCTGAATCTCAGCAGAGTTTTAGCCACCTAACTCTCTAGTACATTGAACTAACCCAGTACAGCTCACAAAAGGAAGATGGTGGACAACCCTATCCCAAGAAATAAAAGGTATCTACAACTGCAAGTAAAACAGTTCTTTCCATCTGACCCATAAGATCTAAGTTCCCTCTCAATCTGAATCAAAGCAGGCATTGCCTTCCCCAAATCCTCAAAACTGAGGAATGAACAAACATAAGGAGGGAACACAACCATGGACCATAGTAAACTTATCATTATTTTAGTAATGGCAGAACTTGTAATACTGACATAAAGATAATTGCTACCAGAGGTTTTGAGGGGAAGAGGAGGGAAGAATAGGTGGAACATAAGGTTTTCTTAGGGCATTGGAATTGTTCTGCACAATATTATAATGACTGATACAGGCCATTATACATTTTGTCGAAACATATAAAATTGTATGGTACAAAGGGTAAACCATAATGTACACCATAAGACCATGGTTAGTAGCAATGATTCAATATTTTTACATCAATTGTAAAAAATTTACCAAACTCATAAAATGTTATTAATAGGGGAAATGTGAGAGGCAGAGTGGGTGGGGTATGTGGGAATATATTATTGATGTAACTTTTCTGCATTCTGAAACTTCTTTAATACTAAAGTTTAAAAAAATAGGGGAAAAAAACACTGAAACTTATCATTTCACACCATCTAAAATAGCTGTTATTAAAAAAGAGAAAATTACATACATTGGAATAGATATGGAGAAACAGGAACACTCATTCTTTGCTTGTGGGAATGTAAAATGGTGCAGCTGCTATGGAAGTTTGATGATTCCTCAGAGCTTACTATAGAAGTGCATAAGATGTAGCAATCCGGCTACTAGGTATATACCCAGAAGTATCTAAAGCAGAGTCTGCAACAGATATTTGCAAAACAATGATCATAGCAGTATCATTCACAATTGCCAAAAGATGGAAGCAACCAAAGTGTCCATCAACAGATGTATAGATAAAATGTGGTAAACACATAAAATAGAATATTTTTATTATAAAGATGTTCTGAAGCATGTGACAATATGGGTGAACCCTGAGTACATTTTGTTGAGTGAAATAAGCCAGTCACAAAAGGACAAATATTGCATGCTCTCTCTGATATGAGCTAATTATAATAAGCAATAAAATAAGAAAAAATTGTCTAATGTAAACTACAAGGTGCTAAAATGGGGTTAGAGAATGAGGAGGAATTGGTGCTTAATTTGTACAGGATTTGTATATAGGTTGATTGCAAAGGTTTGGAAATGGATGATGGTGATGGTAGCACATTATTGTGAGTATACTTAAGAGCACTGAATTACATTGGTGAATGTGGTTAAAAAAGAGAAATGTTAGGTCATATATGCTACTAGAATAAAATTTAAAGGTAAAACATAAGACTGAGCAACACAGTCAACCCTATCGTAGATAATGGACTACAGTTCATAGTACAAGTACAAAAGTATTCTCTCATGTATATTAAAAATGTATAGCACTAATACAAAGTGTTAATAATATGGTGGTAAATGTAGAAAAGTATACCTAATGTAAACTATGGACTATATTCAATAGTACTATTTTATTAATTTTTCAACAATTTTAACAAACTTAACTTAATTTTTTTATTTTTAAAGAAGCTTTAGATTACATGAATGTTACATTAAAATTATAGAGGATTCTCATATCCCCACCCCCTCCCACTCCCACATGATCCCATATTAACAACATCTTTCATTAGTGTGGTATATTTGTTAAAATTGTTGAATACCTATTGAAACATTGATATAGTTTTCATTATAGTTTTACACTCTGTCCCACACAATTTTATAGTTTATGACAAAATGCCTAATGGCCTGAATCCATCATTGCAGTGTCATGCAGGTCAAATCCAATATCTCAAAAATGCTCTCATGTTACACCTATTC
The DNA here is from genome assembly GCA_029593785.1 of Cabassous unicinctus. Taxonomy (NCBI): domain Eukaryota; kingdom Metazoa; phylum Chordata; class Mammalia; order Cingulata; family Chlamyphoridae; genus Cabassous; species Cabassous unicinctus. The sequence continues at coordinate 19,270 of JAQZBX010016128.1, read as the reverse complement.
TTCCCTCTCCCTCCCCTCAGAACCTCTGTGACCACTGCCATTATATCAATGATAAAAGTTCTTCCATTACTAGAATAGTAATAAGTCTATAATAGAATAATAAGAAGCCTACTTTAGACCATTGTTCTATCTCCAATCTTATGGATTTTGGGATGGTGATGTCCACTCTATTTCTAATTGAGAGGGGGCTTAGATTCCATGGGGCAGATTGATAGAACTACCTTGCTTGCAGTTGCAGACACTCTCTGTTCCTTTTGATCCATGTTGTCCATCATCATTTCCTTGTTAGTTGTCCTGGGTGACTCCAATTAACTGTAGAGTAGGTTTTGAAACTCTTCTGAAATTCAAGGCTTAGCTGGCATATGAACAGACCAAGGATTTAAGACTCTGGGACATGTATTTAATATGCATAGTGCTAATTATAGGTTCAAATAAAAGGAGGAGAAGAGTCATGTGTAGGGAAACTATAAATGAATCTAACTCTGTTACACTGGGGAACATAAATTCCAAAATAAGGCCCACTGACAGGGTGCTGAATTCCTGAGCTTGTCTGCCCTGTAAATAGCAGACAATTATAAAAAAACAAACTGCTGTGTACTTTCAGTCTTTGGTGGACAACAGAAACTTATGTTCTTAAATTGGCCCATTCCTGTGGAGTAAGACCCTTTTGATTGAATTCAGTTGAGGCACATTTGATTGGATTGCTTCAGTTAGGTATAGCCCAGTTTGGGTCTTGGTACTTCTGCAGGAGTCCTTTATAAATGGGAAAGAGGAGGCCACAGAGACAGAGAAAAAAGCTGCAGAAACAGAGAGAAACTCCCAGAATCTGAGAGAGATGGCCCTGGGAGCCAGAAGATAAAATCAATGAAACAGAAGCTGAGAGATCTACTGCAGCCAGAAAATGAAAGCAATGAAGCCTGGAGGTGAGCTGAGAGATGAGCAGAAAACACCATGTGCCTGATCATCAAAGCTGCAGCTTCAGGAGAAAATATCTCCTGATGATGCCTTGATTTGGACAAGTTAACATCCTTGGAACTGTAATCTTATGTTAATATATCCCCATTGTAAAAACCAACCTATTTATGGTGTTTTGCCTTGGCAGCCTTTAGAAATCTAAAACTAGTGCTATCCTCAATTGTAAAAATAATATTACACAGCAATGCAAGGTGTTGGTGGATGGATGGTGTATAGGGATTTTGTATTTTATGCATGATTGTTTGGTATATCCACAAGTTCTCTAATAAAACAATTACAAAAAAAAAACAATTTAAGGATTTAAGGATTTGAATTTGAATTTCTGGTTGTGGGCAAGTATACTCAAGACAGAATTAAATAATCCAGTTTAAGGAATATATAAAATTTGTATTATCTTGGTTGTGTAATTAATTTTTAGTCTCATTAAATCTTTTTGATATAATTGATCATCACTAACCTCTTACTGAAATCAGTACTATATGATTTCAATAAGTTAAAAAAAATGTTTTATGCAGTGTTGCTAAACCTTCTCTATGTAGGAATTTCCTATATCTGACCCCATTAGGCCTATTATTTCATCAAGATTCAACAGTATACCTAAGACTTTTATATTTAATATACAATCCTTTAAATATGAATCAAGAAACTGACTTGATTAATCACTCATGAAACAATGACTCTCATTCCTGATATAAATAAGCTTCCACCTGACTCACTACATGTATATATTTATAAATATTTCAAGTCTAACAGAAATGCCAAAATGGGCAAATACTAAGAAAAGTCCTGAAGATTCAACTAGCAAAAAAATTCTTAAGTTTTTACATTATGGTAGGCAAAAAGGAAATTCAACCCTATATAACTGCTTCTAAAATATTATTTAAGAAATTTAAACAAACATAAAATGATTTGAATTAATTCATTGTTATATAAATTCCATCTGTGTTATATGTTGATTTTCCTTTAATAGTAATGTCCTCTGTTTTAAATTATGTACACAAAATTTTGTGTATTTTCCAAGAAAACGTGTTTATACTTAAAATTATGAATAAGTAGAGACAAAATAAAGAATTGAACAACAGTGACAATAAATAACTCACTCTTTAGTATTATATATTCTTAACCTAAAGATAATGAAAGTTTCCCTTGTTAGCTTCTCAAAATCAAGGCCTTTAAGCTAGTTTATTCAATTTTCCTATGCAGAGAGCATTTTAAACTTTCTGCTCATAAAGAAACATAATTATCTTGTGGAACTGTGTTTTGACCTGAATGGTGGTCTGAAGTTGACCTGACTCATGTGCCAGCCTTTGTTTTGTCCCATCTTGAAACTTTCTCCAGGCTAGGGTGACCTCCGAAGCTATTTGATACAAAGCATTTAAATTCAAAAATAGCTACATTTACCATCATTAGAGACAACTGACTGGCAACCATCAGGTTGATCTGATGGTTAATTTTACATATCAAGTTGACTGTGTTATAGTGCCCACTGTTTCTGTCATACAATGGCATAGATTCCTCCATATTTTATAAATGGATTGAAATCTACAATTGGCTGGCTTTTAAGTAAAGCAGATTTCTCTGGATAATGTAGGTGTACCTTATCCAATTGGTTGGGTAGATTAAATGCATAAAATTGAAGGTTCCAGAAGGATGAAATTCTGTCTCAAGTCTACACCTGTCATTCTGTCCTGAGTTTGCAAACTAAGGAATTCATACTCAAGACATCAAAATCACTATTACAGGGAGAGTTGCACTATTACAACAGAGTTGCAGCCAACACCTACTCTCGAGTTCATCAGAATCATCCAGGACAACTAACAAAAGGACGATGATGGACAAATCACATCTCAAAAAACAGAGAGCATATATGCCTTCAAGCAAGACAGTTACATCCATCTGTCTCAAGGGATCTATGTCCCCTCTCAATGGGAAGCAGAGTGGGCATCACCATCCCAAAGTCCTCAACATCAAGGAATGCACATACATAAGGATGGAATGCAAGAACAGACCAAATTAGCCTTATTATTATTCTAGTAATCAAAGAAATTTTAACATTGATATAAAGACAGTGGTCACCAGAGGTTCTGAGGGAAGAGAGAGAGAGGAAAAGGTGTAACATGGGGCATTTTGAGGACTTTGAATTTGTTCATGATCTTGTAATGACGGATACAAGCCATTATACATTTTCTCAAAATGTATAATTCCACTCTGCACAGCAGCATAAAATTCTGAGGTGCAAAGTGAAAACAATAGTGTTAACTATAGACCATGGTTAGAAGCAATGTTTCAATATGTTTTCATCAATTGTAACAAATGTACTACATTAATGAAAGAATTTGTTAATGGGAGAAATTGTGGGAGTGGGAGGGTGTGGGCTATATGGGAATCCCCCAATTTTTTTAAAACAATTTATTGAAGTATATCATTCATACATGAACATACATAAACTATAAGTGCTCAGCAAACACTGTGAACTTACAAAACAAACATGCATAACATCATACAGGGCTCCCACACATCACCCCTCCCAAACACCCTGCATTGTTGTGAAACATTTGTTAACAAATCATGAAAGAACATTGTCAAAGTATCACTACTAACTATAGTCCATATCTTCCTCTCCTATATATTTTTTTAAGAATTTATTTATTTATTTATTTACTTTTATCCATTTTTACAACCCCCCTTTTTGCTGTTTCTGTGTCTATTCACTGGGCAACTCTCTGTGTCCATTTCCTGTCCTTTCTTCTCATCCTTCTCCTCCTGTCTTCACTGGGATTTGATCCTCAGAATCTCCGATGTGGGAGAGAGGAGTCCTACCGACTGTGCCACCTTAGTTCCTGGTTTTTCAGTGTGTCTCGTTCTTGGCTCTCCCTCGTGTCACTCTCCAGTAACATCATCATCTTGCTGTGTGGCTTGCAGGGCCTGACAGTGAACCCACACATGGGGCCTGGCTGCTCACCCGCTTGTGGCACCTGGCAGCACACCTGCACATGGGGACTGGCAGCACACCCACAGACAGGGCCTGATGGCTCAACCGCTCATGGGGCCTGATGGCACACGCTCAGAGGGACCTGGTAGCCCATGTGACTTCTACATTTTTCTTTTTAAAAATTTTTACCAGGCAAGTCCCTCCATATGGGCAATGGATGCCCAACCACTCAAGCTACATCTGTCCCCCTGCTATATCTCTTCAGGTTGACCAAAGATACCCAAAGTTACAGTCTTTTCCCACACAGGGTGGTCATATAATAAATCAGGCTTAGTTTATCACCAGTATTCTAAAAACCAATCCTAGGGGGAAAAAAATAGGGCCAGGGGACACATGCATGTTTTCTAATATATCAAATATTTAGCCTACCCTGATTATCACAAAATCAGGTCAGTGAGAATATTCACACCCCAAATTTTTGACATAACATTTATATAATCTAAAGCTCTTTTAAAAATAGGAAAAAAATGTGGGAATGAAAAGTTATTAGTTATGTAATTACAAATGGATATTTGATAAATTCATCTTTGACTGTAATTTGATATTAAATGATTTCTTAGTTATATGTTTCAAAAATATTTCCCATCTTCTGATAATTTACCCTGAAATATATTTAGTTTTAAAAATATCATTTGTTCTAAGAAATTTACCACATGCTTCTTTCTAGTCATGTATTGTGCTTAAACATATTCTTAACCATTTTCTTATTTACTGTAAGCAGTTTCCAAACAGCCTAAAATAAAGAATAAAATATCATCTGCATGTTACATAGAGGTAAAATGCAACAAAAATTTCAAAACTATACTGCTGATGTATAATGAAAAAAGACAGAAATTTGAAAAACAAATTATTTGTGATACAGATACCAACAATCGCATTAGATAGACAATATTTCCTATTATTATACAAGTTTTAGGGGATTAAAATTGATATATGTGGGAGATTTATTGTAAAATTGATCCATAAAATTTATAGTCAACTATTCATCATGGCTGCTGTACTTAATATCAACTATTTACTCTACGAATTATAAAATATAATTCTAGATATAAGCAAATCATCTCACTATTTAAAAGTGTAAATTGAATAAAATACACTTTTAGAAAAGATTAACAACTCAATTAAACAATTCTAATTGTATGCCACTCAAATAGATACATCTAGTATATAGAGATATCAAATAATTCATAATATAAAAGGAAATGAAATTATATGACAAATACTAACCAAATAAACCTAATAAGACAATTAGGTTTCCTGACAAAATAAACTTCAGTAATGAAATATCAGTTTCACTAAGATAGACATTATTTTATAAAAATTTATTTTGCTGGTTGATACAAAAAAATCTAAACTTGTTATTCCAACACAAGCAGATTTATGCCCAGAGAGACTTAGTAATCCCCATACCTGAACTCAGTGGACCTCTGGTATCCAGAATAGTAAGATACTATATTTGTGTTGTTTTAAATCACCCAGTGTGTGGTGATTTGTTACAGTAGCAATAGGAAATGAATACAACATGGAACATTAATGCCATTTGATATGACCATGACTAAGGCCATTTTCTAGGCAACTATCCCAGTGGTAAGAAATATTTTCAGCTGTGTGAGCTGGCATGTGGGGCTCAGACTCTGGTAAATGCAGTAATATCAAGACATTCAGTCCCATCTAAGTGCTTTCCTCCACAGTCTAGTATCCAGAGTCCATTCAATAACTACACAATGTGAATTCACTTTTCTCTTTGCTTGATTTGGGCAGTTAGTAAGTTTTTTAGGGTAAATATTCTCTTTCTGTTATAATCAACCCTCTTTAAAGGGCATATTTGGATCTGATTCTCATTTTCAATGTGACTATAATGAGGTAGTTCTGGTAAGGCATAATAGTTGGCTTTCGTTTCCAAGATTACCTCTTCAGGGATTTTCAGGAAGGAGGGAAGAGCCTCATCATTCAGGCCCAGAGGGAGTGCCTCATGACAAGAGGGATTTGCTGGTGGTAGGAATTTAGGGTACTTACAGTCATCAGGCTTTCACTCAGATATTTCAATTCTGACTCTAATGCTCTAGCCCTTTCCAAACCCATGCCCTAACTCCCATTAAGAGACTTGCTTAGGATGTTAATTCAACTGGTGATTAGCATAGTTATGGCAAGTTCCACATTTTAAATTTGAGGCTTAATCTGATGGTTCCTAAATATTTTAAGATCTTCAACACTATTAGGTGCAATCACTTCACTTAATAATCCCTGATTTCCTCATGTCCTCTATACTAACACTTAGCTCTCCAAAGCATTGTCTCCAATCCTCAAAAAGTATTCAGACAACAGAATTGATATGAAAAATATATTAAATCAAAGCATATTTGTTCAGTTAAGTCATTAAACATGACTCTATATATAAATATATAGGACTATATGAAAATATGTACCATCCCATATGTGAAATAAGATAATTGAATGTGGCTTTTATTTGTGAGTTTATTAGAAATTCTTACTTTTTTTAAAAGTTATTTAATATGCTATAAGATATTGATAAGAATCACCATTAAGTTTAAGTTGTAGATTTCAGAATCAGTCAATTTTCTTATGATCAAGGATATTTACCATAACTAATACTCTGTGTAGACCGCTCTAATTCTGACTTTTTTTAAATTTTGCATGTTTGTTTTGTAAGTTCACAAATTTTAATCTATATTTATTGTTCATGTACATTCATGTATGAATGATATACTTCAATTAAGGAAAAAAATGTTTTACAAAGCAACAACTAATCAAAACATGATGGCACTGACATAAGGGTGGACACTGAATATAGAACAACTGATTATATTTGAGAATTCAGAACTAAACCCATCCATATATGTTCAATTGAATTTGACATGGTGAAAAATCCATTCACTGAGGAAGAATAATCTCTTCAATAAATCGTGCTTGTGCAAATGAATATTCTCTGGAAAAATAATCAAATTGTACCCTGCATTATATCATATAGAAAACAACTCAAAGAGAACCAAAAACCTAAATGAAAGAGCTAAAAATCTAAAATTCTTAGGAAAAACATAAGGATTAAATGTGGGGTTTTTAAAGCTTTATCTTTTTCTTCGAGGAGCAGATTACATAAATGTTACATCAAAAGCATAGAGAAGTCTCACATACCCCACCACTTTCCCCTCCCACACTTGCACCTACTAACAACATCTTTCATTAGTGTGGTACATTTGTTACAATTGATGAACTCATACTGAAGCATTGCTACTAACCATGGTCTATACTTTGCATTATGGTTTACACTTTGCATTACACAATTTTATACATTTTGACAAAATACATAATGACTTGTATCCATCATTGTAATATCAGGCAGAACAATTTCAATACCCCCAAAATGCTCCATGTTATATCTATTCTTCACTCTCTCTCTCCATCAGAAACTTTCTTGACCACAGTCTTTATAACAATGTTACAAATTCTTCCATTACTAGAATAATAATGTCTTCTTTAGTCCATAGTTGCATTCCCAACTTATGCTTGTTCATTCCTTAGTCTTGAGGATTTTAGGATGCTGATGCCCACTCTGCTTCCAAATGGGAAGGGGTTTAGATCCTATAGGCAGATGCATAACCTGACTTGCTTGCAGTTGTAGATGCTCTAATTTTTGGGATGGGCATTGTCCTTCATCGTCCTTTTACTGGATGGCCTGGGTGAGTCCGATGATCACCTGGAGAATAGGTGTTGGCTGAAACTCTGGTGAGATTCAAGGCTCAACCAGCATATGAAAAACCTGAAGACTTAAGTTTCTGACATATATTTAATTATAGTGCTAATTATAGGTTCAAATAAATGGGGCAAAAGAGCTATGTGTAGGAAATTTATAAATGAGTCTTATAGCTATTCAATGTTAAATCTTTACTATTTGGGTTTGGAGATGAATTTTTAGATATTACACAAACTCAAAAAACAAAATTTCAAAAATTAAATAAACTGTATTCCATCAAAATCAAACTTTTTTTCTTCAAAGGACACCATCAAGAAAGTATATAGACAATATACAGGAATGGGAGATAATGTTTTCAAATCATTTATCTGTTAAGGGTCTAGTACCCAGAATGTAGAAAGAACACATTCATCCCAACAGTAAAAAGATAAATAGCCCATTAAAAATGATCCAAAGTCCAGAATAAATATTACTCCAAAAAAGATATAAAATGACTGACAAGAATATGTGAAGATACTCAATTTCATTAGTCTTTAGAGAAATAAATATCATGAGATATTTTTCCAAATAAAAAAAATTAAGCATTAAACTGTAGATCATAAAGAGTGAACCCTAGTGTAATCTATGGACTATAGTTAATTGTGTAATTATAATATTTTTCAGCAGTTATAACAAAGCTACCACACTAATACAAAATTTTAATAATAGGGAAAGCTATGTGTGGGATGTATATATGGTAACTATGCTAGTTCTGCATGATTTTTCTATAAGCCTAAAATTTTTCTAATAAAAAATGAGAAAAAAATTAGCAATTAAACAAAACCAATCTAAAGTGGTTAACACTCACATGTAAATTGCTTTAGTCTCCATGGGTTTAATGAACTTTGTCTATATTTTTATATGTAACTTAAAATAATTGGTAACTTGTTTTTTCTGTACCTATCTCTATGATTGTTCATCTTGAAATGCTAAATGCCTTTTCTGTGATACTTTTATAGCAAATCTCTCCTAAATTTCCAGCTACACTATTCTCCCTTTACACTTGCCAGACTTTATTGTCAACACCATGTTTCTTGATAAAATTGCATTACCAAGTTACGAAATCTACTTTATTGACCAGACCTGGTATGGGTTCATTTACACAGTGGAAGTAGTGTCCATGTTGCCTCAAAACACATGTTATTCCTTGCTCTTGTGGTCAGCTTTGAGCACCTCTATTACAACATGGATGTGCCAGGGAGAGAGATGTTCAGGGACTCTCTGAAGTTTCATCTCTACATTCTATTCTTTTTAACTTTCCCTCCAAAACTGTGATGGCTCAAAGTCTTTGGTTGTTTTCCTTTTTTTATCCACCATTTCCAAGTCAAGACATTTCATCCACTGCTTCTCAGGTAATTTAAAATTTTAATTACCTTTTCTTTATAAATATTAAAATAAAGATGATTTTCTCCAAGAGTAGCTATAAGTCTTTCTTTACTTGCAATTCCTGAAAGGATTTATAGAAATCTTTCACATTTAAAATAATTTATTTGGCAATTTTATGCAGTAATGGAAGGAAATCCCAACATAAAAAGTGCCTTAACTGAATCAGATGTCTACCCGGTTCTCATTGCCATGGTCTCAGTTCTGCTGAAGTCTCTTTTTCCAATTTTCTAAATTATAGCAAAAACAAGTGAAATAAAACAAATTTACACGCAGAATCTCATCACCATTAAAACATCAATTCTTTTTAGCATTTCACATTCCTTTAAAATTCTTTTGTGCAGGAATTAACCTTTATATTTAGGACCAAAGAGGAAATAAATAACATGAAAAAATATATTCCTATTAGTTAATGTGTACTATCTTAGTTTTCTAAATTTTCTTTCTTTGCCTATGGAGTTGAAAATGTGTTTAAACTCTAAATTTTATTATTCATACATTGCCTTCTGAAAATTTATTTTTAGATTACTTGACTAATTACTTAGGGCCTGATGGTTGCATATATTGTTGACCAACATGTGTGATCTAAAGTGTGTGACTTATGGGAGTAGGTCTAGCTCAGTGGTTGAGCATCTACTTCCCATACATAAGGTCTTGGTTTGATTCCCAGTACCTCCTAAACATATATATTTTTTACAGAGAGATAGAGAGGGAGAGAGAGAGAGGAGAATGATTTTGTTTCTCCAGATAATGAAACAATACTGTCTTTCTTTCCTCTTTTATTTTTGGGGAGTTATAAAAACATGAAATATGCTAAAATGAATTATCTAAGACAGCAGGACCTGGAGCGAGAGTTTTGGATACCTAAGGTACAAAAGCGACATCCTGTGGGTGAAGTCACCAAAGGAAGGAGGGGCTGGGCACTTCAGTTCTATCTGTTCGATGATCCTGAATCCTTGATCTCTTTTCTCCTTCTGATTGGCAGGAAAACAAGGATGGCAATGGTTATGAAGAAGGGTGCTACACAATCATTAATCACAGTCATTTTCAGAGATCCTCTCTGGTATCTGATGAAGGTGGCTGGGAAAATATTGACTGCACCACAAAGAGAGTGAGTCAAGTTAAAGATGGGTGAGAAGGAGAATATACCCTTTTCAGGACCACGTGTGTTCCCAGGCCTTCATCCAGCATCCATGAGCATAATTATGAGCTTGTGCTTCCCTCCTAGAAACCCTCATGAGGCCTCCTCATCTGCCATGCAATGAACTTGATCCAGAAAAAAGGACTCTGAGGAGTCTCTTAGCAGTTCATGAATTACGTACTTCTGGCCAGAGAACAATTTTATGTCATTGTGCTGTATTTCCTTGGGCATCATCTCTTTGTTTGGGTTGAAACATATACATTGATATAATGACAGATTATTCTAAATTTTTTGTTTGTAAGGTTTGGGGACATGGATAAGGTGGAAAACTTTCCTAGGACAATAAGCTTCCACAGATATATGTTCTAGAATCTTCCATTCAATCCTGCTATCCCATTAAAGCATACCAATATTTCCACTCCTAATTAGTTCATTGTTGAGGTGTCATCCACTCAATCACTCAAAGAACTTTTCTTTTTTTTTAAAGAAGATCAGAGAAATTTATTTTTTACATTGGTAAAGGTATTTTAGTAATAATCTAAAATGGCCCTTCAATCTACATTATGGTTTTGACTGCCTCATATTTCAACCATATAGAACTACCAATAAGCTATTTTTTATTTAAGAAGTAACAAAAGGCAATAGAAATTATAGTTGTTTGTCATGATTTTCAATAAAGCTAAACACAACCAATAGCATTACAAAATTTCTTTCTAGAATAAGGCAAAATATACTGTCAAGATGCATATTTAAAAACAATGCTCTAAATGATGTTTTTGAGGGGGGATGTAGGCTGAAATACTGAAAATGAAAAAGAATTGAAATATTCTTTCTAACTTGATAGGAAATTAAATCTTACTCATGCATTAATTCCTAATTCTCTGAACCTTAACAGAAAATTTTGTAGCAGAAGTTTTATGGTAGAGTTGTCATAAATTTTAAAATTTAATTCTAAGTGTAGTTAGCTTTGGAAGAAAGATCAGTCCTCTTGAAGGGATTTACTAAATTTAGAGTACAACTAATCTGTCACAATTAAAATTTTTCTCTATTTTTTCTACAGCAAAGTTTTTTCTACACATTAAACTATAGATACTCTAATGAAGTAATATAAAAACCACAGATAGAAATAGGATGTAGACGACTCTGTAAACCAAAAGATCCGAACAAGTGCCTTAAAAGTGATAGTTTTAATGACGGGTAAAACTAGGTGAAGGTGTTGTAGGTATTCACTCTATTCTTTCATCTTTCACGCACATTTCAATTGTTTCTAAATAAAAACATAGAGAAAAAAAGAGCTTTAGCCATCAGTAGAAGACATGGGAGCAGAACATACAAAGGATCAACTTAAGTTTTTCAAGAGTCCAGTCTGAAACAACATTATTGCTCATCGTTGACAGCCACTAGTTATGTTCAGGTTCTTCAGGTAACTCATTGGTCACATAAAAGTTCTCATGATATCTAAGAGAGCTACTGTTTAGAGGAACCACAACATTTCAAGATTTTAAAAATAAAAAGCACCAGTACTACCAAATTGTGATTACTCAGAGTTCCACTAGTAACTTTATTTAAATGCTTAAGATAATCACTTCCATTTTCCATGAGATGGAAACCTGCAATTAACTCCTATAAGAAATATATATTAAGATTAAACAATTTTCATTCTTATGAAGAGCTCTTTAAATACAGTTGTGGAAGAAACAATCTCATGAACTATGTACAGATTCTCAGACGATACACATCATGTTGAAGCACAGCAGCTTCTACAGCCGCAGGACAAAGTTTCCAAATACTACACAAGGGTGGCTTCCCTTCCCACAGGCTGTCCTTCTGCGGGTCTGTCCTCCCTCTCCTTGGCCAGTGCTGGCAAGCAGGTGAAGACTCTGGGTTTAAGATGCCTGGGCTGGGCCCCAGAAGGCCACCTCTCCCTCAATGAACTCCTTAAAAATATAAAACAAGTGAATGACCAGACCTTTACTAACCTGATATTTACTTCAATTTTTGTCTTTTCCACATGCTGTAGGTTCTTGCTTATGAACGTGTACAATATAGATTTTTGGTATTGGTCTGAGAGGAGCTGTCAGGTCGTATAACAAGATGAAAAAAATCCAGAGCAGTTGCTCATCTTTGCTTTTCTCAAGCAGTATATGAAACAAATTAGGGGATTTCATTAAAAGATAAGTGTAAAAATGGAAAATAAGTGTATGTGCACAGCTTTGTTTACCACATACTATGTTTTTATTTTTTAAACCTGCAACTAGTTACTACTACTAAAAAGAAGATGAATATTATCTGGACTTTAAATTTGAGCAAGCTGGTGAATAATCCATTGTGAAGGTTAAGCTAATGTGTCAACTCTGCCAGGTAATAGTGTCCAGGTGTTTGGTCCAGCAAGCACTGGGCTATTTGTAATACAAGAACATTTATGGACTTTGATCACCAATGAGTTTACTGGGTGTATGGCTGATTACATCTGGATCAATCAGGGAGATTGCCATCAGCAATGGGTAAATTTATCCAATCACTTGAATACCTTGAAAGGGGAAGTGATTTCAACATTCAGAGAGAATTTCCCAGCTGTCTTTGGACAGCCAACTTCTTCCAGAAACTCATCAAGGACCTTCATTGGACTTTCATTGGAGACCCTGGTTTGCAGCCTGCCTGCGGAACATGGACTTGTGCATCCCCATGGCCACGTGAGAGACTCATAAAATCTCATATTATTGACAGATAGCTCCTTTGGATTCTGTTTCCCTAGAGAACCCTAATACATCTTTTTTTTTTTTGCATTTTTATTCCCAAGGCATTTTTTTTTCTTTGTGAAATGAAACATTTTTTTATTATATTTTTTTATTATTTTATTGTTGGTAAAAATCAAATTTTTTCACAATACATACCAATATTTGTAAAATGATATATAAATACATATGCATATATGTGCATTTGCATACATAAATGTTATTTTATGTATAAATATATATATATATATTTTTTAAGGTGCTTAGATTACCTTATTATTACTCAGACCATGCAGAACTGTGTGGGAGAAAGTGTAATCTATGATGTGAAATGCGGTCTTTGCTTGGTGGCAAGGCCACAGGATGTGTATAACCATTGCGGGTGATGTGCCACACTGATGAAGGATGTTGGTGTGGGATGTTGTGGGAGGTGTGGGAGGTGGGGAACATGGGAATCCGAAGGCATTTTTAAATGATATACCAACTTCCTAGGCAAGATGCAAAGGTCTCAATTGACAAACTATTCATGACATATTTTTCTCTATACTTAGAATCTCTGATATTCTGGTCATTGGCAATTATAAATCAGAAGTTGACCTTCATCTAAATTATTTGTTTTACACAAGTCTTGATTTTCTAGTAATTTAAGTAATCCTTTGTGGTGATTTCTATTCAAGAAGAATTTTATAGAAATCTTGTTATTATAGAAACACCACCCCTGTCAGAAATATGCCAATCTTGAGGAAATCAGCCAGTTTTGGGACATGACAAAATTATGTACTCTATACTTATTCTTTATAGTTACTTTAATATATAATAATATCATATTTTAAATAAGACAAGTAATTTTACTTTGCTTAGCAACCAGGAATTATAGCAGAATGGACAATGGACAAATGAATACTATTGTCAATGAGAAAGAACATTGAAATACAAAGGCCTAATTATTAACTATTTGTTAACTATAGGCTATGGGCAGGTCACTTAATCTTTCTGAGATTCAGTTTCTCAAATAAGAAGAATTAAAAATGTAACTAGCTTATGTGGTTGTGAAAAGCAATAAAAATCACTATTGCAAAAGTGCTTTTTAACCCATAAACTGCTCTCTAAAGGCTAATTTAGTTTTATTATGCATGTAAATATTTACAATTTTTATATTCATATTTTCATCAACTTTACTGAGTTATAATTACCTATAACAAATACAACCACTTTAAGTGTATAATTAGATGAGTTTTATCAAATGCATTCACATATGTAACCATCACCTCAATCAAAAAATAGAAATTTTCTGTCATCTCAGACAGTTTCATCATGCTCTTTTCAGTCAATTCCACCCATCCTAGCAACCACAGATCTGTTTTGTGTAACTATAGGTTAGATCAGGTGTTTACACCTTTCTATGGTTGAGTAGTATAATATTGTATGTATGTATGATAAATTGTCAATCAAAATCATGTATTGATGGGCATATGTACATGGAGTATTTATAACTTTTGGCATTATGAATAAAGCCAGTATGGATATTTTTAAATATTCTGGGTTGTTTGGGTAAGTACATGTATAAATTTATAAGATAGAGACAAGCTGTTCTTCAAAGTGGTTATACCATTTAAATGCATACCAGGAATTTATGAGTTGCAGTTATTCAATATTCTTACCACCAACATAATCACTAATCTTGGACTATGACAATAATTTAATTAAAGCACTTCTAATGGATGTGCAACGGTAAATAGCATCACAATTTAATTTGTAGTTCCCTGATGATTTTTCTTTAATATAAGCCATGCTTCAAGGAAATTTTGCAAATATTTCCTGAGAACTAAACAATTAATTTAGGAGGATTCAATATCTTTAAAATACTGAGAGTTCACATTCCAGAATATATTATATGATATCATGCATTTTTAATCACTTCATGTTCTCAACAGGGTAGTACTAGTTCGTGTATATTCTTCAAGTGTACTATGAAAAACATAAAAATTATTTCTGTGCATTTTCATGCTGTTGCTTTTATGACTCTACTAAATTTAGAATTTCTAATTTTATAGTGAAATATTATTCTTTTACTATATTTTGTATTTTTATTTTATAATTAATAACATTACTGAATTATCCCAATGTGTCTAATAGATTTCAATTGATTTTTCTAAGTTGTCTAAAGAAAAATTTTATTTAGCCATGATATTTGCCTATTATTTTTACAATTTATGCCTAACTATTTTTTAAGCTTTAATTAATTAATTTAATTTATTTATACCCCCCGCCACTCCCTGTGCTCACTGTGTCCATTTGCTGTGCGTATTTCTGTGTCTGCTTGTCTCCCTTTGTTGTGTGATCTTGCTGCACCACATGGGCAATCAGCTCACCATGCCGCGTGGGCCGTCAACTCACTGGGCCACCTGGGTTGGCTTGTCTTCACCAGGAGGCCATGGGAATCAAACCTGGGGCCTCCCATATGGTCAACAGGAGCCCAACCACTTGAGCCACATCTGCTTCCCTATGCCTAACTTTTTGTTTAACTTTGTTGTTAGAATTCCCCAAAGTAAAATATTATTTAACTGAGCCAGATGCTATGTTTTTCTTATTTCATTGAAATATTCCCCAGCTTTGTTCATTGATGTTAGTTATCAATTTGATAAACAAGTAGTACACATATCTTCAAATTTTGGTGGATGTTTGCACAAATAGAAATGTAGACTTGTTCATATTAAGGAAGTTTTATTCTCTTTATATGTTACTGAGAACATTAATCCAGAAGCAATGCTAATTAGGTTAGATTAATTTTGTGAATGCTGCTCTATTAGCAGGATAGTTGTTAAGTTTGCATTGATATTTAAAATCTTAAAACACAATAAGTTTTCCCTGTACCAATTATAATTAATATTAATAAACAATTTAGGGCATATCACAAACCATGAATGACAATAGCATAAACAAACATATTATGCTTCTTTAAAAAGAAAAAAAATGTTTAAAAAAGATATTATGACTTGTCATTACAATTTCTTACATAAAATCACAGAAAAGGAAGTTCAGGGGCAATGAGCTATCTGACCTCAGGGAAGCCATCAGCACTTTTCATTTGCACACCTTGCTAGCTATATAACCTACACAAGGTGGGAAACTATATCCCATTTTTGGGAGCAGCCACGTCTCATCAATCCTGGTTATAAGGAACAAGCCGAAAGTAATATGTCCAGACCCTCATTTATCTTTGATCCCATATACTACAAGAAATTTATTGAATTTATATTACAAGCAGATTCAAAGCAAGAAATGAAATCCTCAAGTGTCTTAAGAAGGGGAAAAGACCCCTAATAGGCTATTAACCTTCCCTTCAAGGAAATATTCAGGTAATCACAATTGCTTAATTTATTAATGTAATCAATGCTATTAGAATTCATTATTAGATTTTCTAATATTGAACCACATTTACTTTACTGGAAGTAAAATCAATTGAAATAGATTTATTATTCTTGAAACATATAACTGTGTGATATTTGCTATTGTTTATTTGGATTATTTACATCAATATTCATAAATGAAAAGAAATGAATGTAATTTTTTCCTAATATTTTATCATGAAAATTTTCTAACAGCAAACATGAGAGAGTTTTATGGTGACATGTTCTACCAGTTTTGTTTTTTGTTAACCAGTTATCTATCCATCTATTCACTCATCAATAAATCTAACTTCTTTAAGCATTTCAAAATAAATCAAAGTTATCAGTTCTCTCCAACTTCACCAAGTATGTAATTATTAGAATCCAATATATCCTCAGACGTTTTCTTTTGGTGTGAAAATTAAATGCAATGCAATGAAAAAAATCTTAAGAGCATATCCACTGAGTTCTGATAAATGTATATAGCTGTGCAACCCCAATTCACCCTGGAAGGTTCCATCATGTCCCTTCTCAATTGATCCTTATCTTCACATTTCCTCTGAGAGGCAACCATTCTCCTGATTTTCCCACCAAAAGTTAATTATGCTTATTCTAGATCATTATGTAAAGAGATTCAAACTCTTTTGAAAGCAGTCTTTCAATCAGCATAAGGTTTTTGAGGTAAATCCGTTTTGCTGCCTTATGAGACTTCATTCTTTTAAACTACTCAATTAGATATATAGACAAGTTTGTTAATCCATTTTCCTATTGATAGGCCTTAGGGCTATCTTCTATGGACATTCTTTTGAATATGTTTTTGTTTTCATTCCTTTCCAGTAAATTTCTAGGAGTGGGTTAGTTGGCTCAGAGAGCAGTTCTATGTTTAGTTTTATTTAAGAAACTGAGAGATCTCTTGCCTCAATGTTTGTATCATTTTACCATCCCACCAAAAACATAGGAAAGTTTTCCCCCTCTCACTCTCTTTTACCTTGCCCCTCCCTCCTTCTATCCTTCATCTCCTGATTGTTTTTCTTAATTTAAATTTCCACAAGTTAGATTACTTACTGTGTCTAACAGTAAAGACATTTTTCCCTTTCACCTATTTTATTCCAGAGAAATTTTAGTTGATACTTAAAACTAGAAACAATGAAGGGAAGATTACATACCTGACTTATCTTCACCAATTTTAGGTTTTTATTCTTTACCTTTATAGTAGGTGATCATTAAATTAATATTTTATTAGCAATTTTAAGGGTGTAAATATTGCCCAACATTTCCTATTTTAGCCTATTTTTATATCTTCCTTTGTAATTTTCTTCTTTATGCCACAAATACATTCTCCATAGGAGCAGTCATTATTTACTTGAATATAAGAAATTTAAGAAATTATTATTAAATTATTGAATATTTGCTTTATGTGTCACATATATTTTCCATGTTTAAAAAATTATTGTTTAAATTTTATAAAAGTTGAATTTTTTCTTCCTTTTTATAAAACATATTTTAATTTTTGGGTGATTTCTCAACAGGTTTTCATTGAAATAATTTGATGCTTGATGGAGACATAAAATTCCAATACATCTATATATTCATTGTAGACTTAATATTTAATCAAAAAAAAATTGCCCTCTTTTGCCTGTTTCATAATTTTATCATGAAATCGGATTTTTGCTGCATTTTTCTTATAATTCAGTTATTTTCTAGTCTTTTATTTCTACTTTTTAATCATTTTATTTTAGGTTTATGTCATATTCACAAATTTCATAGAGGTGATATGTGTTTGAGTATAGGTTTCCTTTTGTCTTTTCACTGAGATTGTGACCTGCCTAATTTGATTAATAGGAAAATTATTCTTGCTCCGTGTGTTGCTTTAAGAGACTGATTTAATTGTTGAACTCATCTTTGTGAGCACCTATTAAATATCTGGCCTAATAGGATTTGTCTTCTTTTACCTTATTTTAATCCTTTCTTTATGTAATATGTTATTGTTGTTTCTTCTTTGCATTTTCCTCCAGGAACTGATTTCCTTCCTTTTTAATTTATCTTGTGTTTGAGAAGTAAATTTTTTGTAGATATTATTTCTATTTTTTAATCTTTAAGTAAAGTTCTTAATTCATCACCATATCCTTCAGAAATTGAAATATCTACCACTTGAGCAGAAAGGTAAATTTCTTCCTTTACCCTTTACCATATCATGGATTTGGTGATGGGCTATAAGACTTTTGATTATTCTATTATTAATATTTATTTTCTTACATCATGTATTTTGATAGAAAATCCAAACAGACAGAACATCAGGGTACACCCACCACCACATTTGTCCACCTGCCAGCATCAACACTCATATGTTCTGTTTTTCCACCTGTTTTGATGGTTGAATACCGCAGTCCAGCCGAGGCAAGAGGGAGCAGACTGAAGGTGGTTAAGGGAGTTGGCGAGAGTGATGAGTCGCACACCAAATTGAGTGAGAATCAATGACTGACTTTATTGCAAGATAAGCACAGTTTTTATATTCTATTTTATGGCAAGCGTAAGCATTCTCTTTGCATAACTGACCTTAGATAAGCATTTTCAGTTTCATGGCAACAGGATGTAAACTTTTTACGGAACAGTAACTGGTGACTTAGTAGTTCCTATTCTGATGTCTAAGATTAGATAAACTAGGATTGCAGTTAAAACTTTATAATAGACTTGTAGTTACACTATAATTTTTTATCTAAAGAGTCATCAAGACCCTGAACTATTCTTTGGGCAACAGTTTCCGCCTACAGTATACTTTTGTATTCTTACTAAAATCTAAATAACCTGACAAGCTTAAATGTTCTAGAATAATTACTGAGATCATATGTGCTGTTTAATCATTACAAGACTATTGTTTTTTCTTAACTGTGTAAGTAATAAATT
>JAQZBX010016127.1:0-36809 GCA_029593785.1 Cabassous unicinctus | reverse complement strand
ACGGGAAGATCTAAGACATAAACAATAGTTGGATGAACCCCACTTCCCACTGGGACATTAGAAGGAAGAACATCATAGTGCTGAGTGGCTCAGATCTTTTTTTTTTTTTCTTTTTGTAATAAAGACTAACTGGAGGTTAGTGAAGCTGCTAATGGAAATATGGTGAGATGGACATTAGCAGAATCCAAGATCATAAGGCAAAAGCCTTGAATAGATGCTAGTAATTACGTTTTAGCCAACTTCACTTTTCTTTCCTGAGAACCAGGATAGCTCAGTGTTGGAAGGCACGAACTATGCTTCCCATTATATTATTTGGGTGACTTTGACAAGGTACTGGTTTGCTTTTTGTTTCAGTATCCTCCACAGTGCCTTAGTCTGTAAAACTGGATTGATGATGAAAGTAGTTCTGACCTGTTGTGAGCATTAGAAGGGGAATCCATGCCAAAGGCTTAACTCAGTACCTGACCTGGGGTTAAGTACTCAAGGCATTTTAGCAATGTTGCACTTCTGTGATGGTATCAAGACTACTGGTTCTGCCTGCAGTATCTCTTTACTCCAATCTCTACTCCCTGCCTCAGAATGGATGTGATCTAATTAGCCTCTGATAAAAAATATTCAATATTTACTTATTACATGATAAAATGAAATTCTCTTAACCTAGCTTTCTATCACAGACTTTCAAGACACTGCTAGGAGGTAGAACATTTTACAATAAAGCATATAGAGGTCAGATCAAACATAGTATAAACATGCAATACTAGAACATTTGTTATTCCCCAAACTTGACCTATAAGTTTGCCTTTGCTGGCTTTTTATCTGCAATATCCTTTTCTCTAATCTTATCTGAGCTTGAAGATCTAGCTGTCATGCTAAGAAGTCCTCTAGGAAGCCTTGCTCATATCTCTTGTCACAGTGAATCTATCTACGTTGATACTTCCATGCAAAGCCCATGAAATAATTTTCCCTGCATTTATACCCTTAACATTTTATATGTGTGTCCATTATAGCACATATCACAACTGCCTTGCATGATAGTATTTTTCAATATCTCCCTGAGGGAAGGCACCCAAATTCCAAATGAATTTTCCTCAAAGTTTACTTAATACAATAAAGCATACAGTAAGTCCTTATCAAATATTTGCTAAATAAGATTAAGCTAGAATAATGAAAACATCAAGATTTCAGAATCGACAGAGATGCCAAATCAGGAGAAATAAAATCATGTGAATTTTTCTGGTACTGCATTAAATCATCCACCTAGTATACAAGGTTCAAAAAATAACATTCTTTAATGCAAATTGTGTGTTTAAATAAAAGATCTTGTCCAAAGTCCTCTTATTAGCATTTATTAGTAAAAATAATACATTTTGTACCACTAGGAGGTAATGATACAAAGTGTCATCTTATTGAAAGTGCTGTTGACTGACAATTAATTAACAGTAGGGGCCCAATCAGACTTGGTAATGGGACATCAGTACATAAATTCACACCTTTAATTTATTTTTATTCTTTTTTTCTCTCTTGACAAAAATATTTTCAAATTTTATACTTTTTACAGACTAAATGGAAGAGTTATTTAAATTTCACAATTTATAGAAATCATTTCATATACTACTGTCATTTATTTCTGTAATATTTTTAATAAACACAATTTCTTCTTAAGCATTGATATTTGATCTTGGTATAGTGCAGAGTTGGGTGTGGGAGATTATATTCTGTCTTCTCTGCCTCCCCTTCCCCAGTATCTCTCTTATATGATAAAGGATCATGGACAGCACATTAAAGGTGGTAGCTGATTTCTCAACTTTCTTTCAACTTTGAGATCTTTATGATTTATGTTTAGTCCCTTTCTTTCTTAGTGTAATGTCCTGTCTCACTTTCTTAATGTATTGAGCACCATGGATTTTTTTCTGGAAATTTTTAAGGAAATTTGGAAGTAGTACTTGGCTAATCAAGAAGAATTGAATTAAGGATCATATTTTACCACCTATCAACTACACAAAGGATTTCCTATAATTTCAATCCTATTACTTTAGTATATATTGGTGCTTCTCCTACAATTTATCCAATTCTTGAAATTGCTTATCCCTGGTTATTTAGAGTTTTAAGTATTTTATGAAAGGTTAATAAGGGATAGATTTCTTGGGGCTTTCCAATTCCGTTATGCTTCCTAAATTTATGTAGTTACTGGAAGTCATTTGATCTGATACTAAACATATTGGCTCTGAAAATTATGTATTAGAAAAAATATGAAATATTGAGACTAGAAATGTTCAAACTAGCCCTAATCTTATATAAACACACATAAAACTTAACTGATTTTAGGATGACTTTATTGGGTTCTACACTTCCAACCATATTCAAAACACCCTTATTTCCAGGTTGAGGAGTTTAAACACCATTTCCCATTGAAAGGAATAAGGACCCATTAGACAAATGGCTGATTTTAGTAGCAGGAAATGCTCTGGACATTTTGTTGCTTCAGAAAGCAAGGAAGCTATCACAGAAAGCTAGGGTAGTTTTCTTCAAAGTATGTCCATTGTTAAAATTATATCCTGTGCTTGGTCTTTAGCTCTGCCTATCTCTGACTGCAGAGATGAATGTCTACTTAAATGTTGTTAGGGAAGCTTTCTGACCTTCACATTGTGTTTGCCATCATGATGACTACATCTTTATTTCCCATTTTCTCTGAGGAATCCATGGCACTTAGCAGCATCCACTCAAATCCACAGCCTTTATAATGCCCCCATTTTTTTCTCCAAATGCCAGAAATATTGTAACAGCTAGTATATTCCCTTCTATGTTTATCCTGTTCTGGTCCACCGAAGGTGAAAGCCTTAGCAATCACAGGGCTACTTGCCAAGTAGGATCAATACTGCACCGACCACTAATCATTGCCTTCAGGCTGGTTGGGGCTCCACTTCCAGATCCCATTGGAAGAGTCTGCTTCCTAGGACATCTACTGTCACTAACTGTCTTAAGTTGAGTTCCCTAAAAGTAGATCCCAAGCCAGGGACTCAGGGACATGTGATTCATTGTGAGAATGTTCTTCAGGAAAAGCTCCAGGTTGTGAAGCTGATGAGGGCAGGGGAAAAGAGCAGAGGAAGCAGGTCTCAAGTAAAGGCCAACCTTGGCCTGATCCAGAAGGAGGGCTTTTGGGCATAAACCAGACCATTAAGTTGCCCCCCCACCCCCTGGGGGGAAATGGTCCAATCTTTTATACCCTGAACAGTCAGTCCTTGATTTGGGGTCATTAGAGTTCAGGTTTGGAGAGGGGGAGATGAGAGGGATTTTGCAGATGAGGCAGTTCCTGTTGGTTTTGGGTAATTGTCCAGAAAAAGAAAGAACTCACATCCCTGGGGGGTCAGTGTGCTAGACTAGGAGGAGTGATTTGGACAGGCTACCACAGTATCTTCTGCAACCCATGGCCTGAGATAAGAACGGGTGGGAGTGGGTAGAGAACACTTAAATCCAGAATGTGGGAAATTCAACAGGACAAATAACCCAATATCTTCAAATTCTACAAAAAAGGAAGTAGGAGGGGGACACATCCATGAAAAATAGGATTTTTTAGATCCTACTCCAAAGAAATCAATAGTAAAAGCATATTTTTTTAGTCAATCAGGGAAAATTGAAATCCAACTAGTTATTAAATGATATCAAGAAATAATTTTTGTTAAGTGTGTTAATAGTGGGTTTGTTTTATTAGAAAGTTCTTATCTGAAAATATGTACTGAAGCAAGGATGGGTGAAATAAGGCAATGTCTGGGGTTTGCTTTAAAATAATCTGGAAGTGGCCCCTTCCCAAAGCAAAAGGGGTGGGTAGTAAGGGATTGATGAAAAAATACAGACAATATCTTGGATGTTATTGAAACCTGGTGATAGATGGGGAAACCATGATATCATTTTCTCTAATTTTGAGCCTGTTTAAATGTTTTAATGAACTTAAGTTCATTAAAAACAAATAAATAATCATCTTCAACTCGCTACATGAAAGGTATAATTCCTTGCATGTTTAAATCAGTATCATAAGGTGTTCTGTTACTGAGCTAAATGCAATACTTAACCTATCTATTATCAGGAATTTCCTTTTGGCAACAGCTATATCCTCTTGGCTTCTCTTCCATTTTGCATCATTGGAAGCTGTAGCATCCTGACCATAGCTTCTAAGTCCCAATTAAAAATAGTTTTCAGACTCTGTCTGACTTGGTTTCCCATTTGCAGTTTAACATATGTTTACCCTCCTTCTTGCTCTCATTCTATTCCACCACGGATTTGTTTTATTTTTCCCTTTGCAATGGCACTTCTGTGGGGGTAAGAAACAAGTCTAATTCATCTTTTGTATCTATTACATGCTGCACAGGGCCCTGCACAAACCAAATGCTCAACAAAATATGTTGAGTTAAATTATCTTAGCCGCATGTTAGACTTTTGGGCTCATATTATATTAATTAATTTTTCAGTTCTTACTAAAAGTTATACATTTTTCAAATGTCTATTTTTATTGGATTCTATGATATATACATATATAAAAATATATAATTTCCCTAAGATTTTTTCCCTTGAATAAATTTGGCTTCCATATTGCTCATCAAACTCATATCAGTTTTGTCTATATAGACAAGAAATAAAATAAATCGATTCAGATAACAGCTATCACAGCAAAATTTGACAAGCATAAGACAAAAGGTGGCATGAATGACACTTGAAATTCCTTCCAAGTACTCTACTCTGTTATTATAAAGATGGTCACTTTATTGATGGCCAAAAATGAAGTGCTCTGAAACAATAGAATTTATGCATTAAATTAGTATCTATTAAAGCCATCATCTTTTTTTAAGGGGATTCCCAAATTGATTCCACTGGAGGCAACATTCAAAGATTTAAATTTCCTGTTTACTAAATGCTAGTGAGATAATGAAATTCTCCCTTCTTCCTCCAGCTCTCTCTCTTTCTCTCTCTCTTCCTCTCTCTCTGTCTGTCTCTCTCTTGCTTGAAACCTAGTTATAAGCACAGAGGCTTGGAAGCTAAGGAGCAGTTGAGGGTAACAATTGCTGAAGCACTGGCATACATGTCTAGCTTTTGAATCAGAAATGTTCTTTTCATCCCAGTAATCTCCAGATGATGGTGAACAGCCTCTTGCCTGCACTTGCCTGGTACATGTTATTGTTTGTTAAGAGATACAGTAGCCATTCCCTGAGGTCTGTGATGGCAACTCTCACCCATTCACAGGAAGAATGCCTGGTCTTGCAGGCTTGACCCCTTCTCAAACTCCACCCCTAAAAAAGAAAGGAGCAAACCCAGAGGCTAACATGTTTTGATATAGTTAAAGATTTTACTTTGGAGTTTGGGTTTCTTCTCCAACAGCTTTGGCTTCCTCCTGCTTTCAGATTATCTCTGTTAATAGCCTGAATATTGCTGAGCTTGTTGATAAAATTCAAACTGCAAAACTAAGTCCCAGCTGGAAAACTTAATTCTTTATAGTGATAAGTTTTCCTCTTTTCACTGACTGTGCTTGCTCTTGTTCTAACCCCTTTTATTTCCTTAGTGACAGCTTGAAAAAGCTGGCAAGGCTAAGAAGTGTCATGTTCTAGAAAGATTAATTCATAAAATAGCTTGAATTCATAGACAAGATATTGGAAATTTTCAAATCTTTAGTAAATAAAAAGTCATGGGGACTCACTCTGAAGTTTCAACTGAAGGGCCTTAAATTTAAATCAATGCCATCTTTTTCTTGTTATTTCAACTATTTTTTGTGTGTGCCTTTAAAACAAATCAGACAGACAAAAACCAGACAATAACACCAGCTTGGGAAAAGGGCTAAAAAAATATGTCACAATAGAAAATAAACCTTCAATTACTTTTGACTTGCATTTTCTTTTTTGCCTCTATTTTCTATTTGGATCCAATTGTGTTAAAGAAGCAACAACAAAACAAAATAAAACAAAAGTAGCTTCATTATTTCCCACACTAGGACACACTGGAGCCATATGGATCCAACATTGAAGTTCCGATATTAAATCTATGGCAGGGCACTCCCTTTTTA
The DNA here is from genome assembly GCA_029593785.1 of Cabassous unicinctus. NCBI lineage: Eukaryota > Metazoa > Chordata > Mammalia > Cingulata > Chlamyphoridae > Cabassous > Cabassous unicinctus. The sequence continues at coordinate 30,763 of JAQZBX010016127.1, read as the reverse complement.
TCCTCTAGAAGATCAAGCAGATGGCGAAGCCACTTGATGTGGGTGGAAAACTCTTTTTCCAAGCACCAATAGCTGAACTAATACATCAGGAAATTCAACAAAAAGGAAAACTATTTTCAGGTGCACTTTTTCTTTCCTTTTATAATTTTACCAAGTATGAAAATTCACAGAAATAAAGACATGGCCGAGAAAGAAAGCAAAAATATGAAGTTTTTATTTACAGTGGGAGAGTTTAACAGCCAAGGATTATTGGGCTATAGAAATCACGATGGCCCTGGTGTCTCCATAAGAAAATGCCATAAGAAATGCTCTTCATTGCTTCTTTATCTTTGGTTTCAATAGTAGAAGAAGGCATTTAAAATAGTCAAAGAAAATATAATTTGCCTTTTTTTTTTTTTACAGATTAGAGAGGAGCAATTCCTTTTCTTTTCCTCTGATAAACTATAAATAGAAAACCCACACACACAAACACATACACTAGTTGTCGCACAGCCTGGTTGTGACAGTTGTCAAATGGCATTAATGGATTCTATTGGATGGTATAATGTGGGAGCAACTCTGACACTGAATGATTTGTGGTTTTGTTGCTATCCCAGAAAGTAGAAACTCTATCAAGAAGAATGCAATTCTTGTCCATCAAAGGCACTGGTAACTCTTCAGTAGGGTCATTGAGGTATGACAAAATCACCAATCTTGAACATTGTTTAGTGAAAATACCATTTTAGTGTTTGGCACTTTTCTTAACAGACCAGAGAGGCTTCGTTTTTTAAGGAAATATTCCATTTTGCAAGTGAACGGGGGGTTATAGGGTGAGAGCACACAAGCGGTTGGTTGAAATACCAAGAATTCATAGTCTCATGGTTTTGGAGGCTGGAAATCTGAAATGAAGGTCCCATGCTTTTACCCAGAGTCTGCGGGGTTCTGGCCGAAATCTGCGATCCTTGGGGCTCTTTGTCTTGCATCCCTGTCTCTGTCACCTGCTTCTCCTTCTGGTCTTGGCTTCTCCTGCTCATCTCTCCTGCTCATCCGTCTGTCTCTCCAGATCTTCTCTCTTGCTCAGGACTTGAGCCATATGAATTAAGGACCACTCTGATTCCATCTGGCCTCATCTAAACAGGATTTTCAAATATTCACAAATGAATCCCCACCTGAACTTATAATAATGTCTTCAAAGTTCCTATTTACAAATGGGTTCATACCCACCAGGAATGCAAATTAAGTTTGAACATGTCTTCTACGGGGGACATGACTCAACTCCCAACGGAGGAAGTAAGAATGATTGAGAAGATACAAGTGTGTTTAAAATATGCATCTTCCCAGGTTTCCTTAGAACATTTGTTTAAATGCCACAAAATGAAATTTAAGGTAAAGCTTTTCAGAAAATCAATGATTTTTAAAAACCCTTACATTTTTGAATTCTATATGAATGCTTTCCGGACCTATTAAAGTTAGAAAAAAACATAAATTTTCAATTCTAGCACAAATAAGAACAAGTGGCCACATCGCCTACAATTAAAATACAAACCTCTGTTTTTACGCAAATTTTATCACCTAAAGGAAATTTCCCCTTGACAATGCTGGCGTATTATAGATGTTGATAATAAATAGCAATTTATGCTTGGTTTTATGGAGAAGTCGTCACAGAAGGGTCATTGATCCCTGTGGATCCAAATAGATAAAAAAGGATACTGCAATTAGCAAATAATCTAAACCCCAGAGAGGCATAAAGAATGAAAAGAGGTATTTGCCTTTTTCTCCTGGAAGGAATTTTTAGGGAATTAAAGGAAAGGATATTAAAGTGGGTAGATAATAGTTTCCTTTATATGTCTAACAGGGTAACAGTGTCCATTGTAATCTGCGTAAAAGAAACATTCATTAAACACCTAATGACACATGAAAGGATAATAGTACTATTTCAATATTTTAGCCTAGAAACCATTTACAAAAGTTGTTAGCACCATGAAAATTCACTCTGGAAAGTTAGAACTAACTCCATCAGCATTTGCTAAAACAAGCTGTTCCAGTAATTTAAAGCAATTCATTCCACTATTGAAAAGGATACGTCAAATTCTTTGTGGGATTTTGTGATAGTCTGCCTGATAATACCATAATATCAAATTTATTTTTTGAATTTCAAGGAAATAAAATTACTTTAATTTTGAAGATGTTTGAAACACTGAAACATGCTCCTGAAACAATTTGCAAGAAGATACCCTACACGTTCGTAAAACAAGGATTGGAGTTTCTAGTTATGGGAAGAAATCACACCCTTAATTTTATACATTTATAAGATTATTAATTCATAATAAATAATTTACACTGTTTTATTGCCATATAACCAACACACAATAGAGTGTACAATTCATAAGCATGTAGCTGAATAAATTATCACACGGTAACAAACCCATGTATCCGCTATCCAGGATTTGAGATTGAAAGTTAATGTGTACCTCAATAGCTCTCCACAATCCCCTTTTCTCCCCACAGGTAACCACAAGGCTGGCTTCTAACACCATAGATTAGTACTATCAGTTTTTGAGTCTTACTTAAAAGGATCGTCTACATGTATTCTTGGAATCTTGTTTCTTTCACTCAGTATTTTTTTTTTTTGTAGTTTTAATCCAGGTTGTTGTGGATAGTGGTAGTTTGTGCATTTCCATTCCTTTCTACTATTCCACTGTAGTCCACAATTTATTATCACATACATACCACAACTTATTTATCATGAGAAACTATCAGATAAACCGAAATTGAAGAGCATTCTACATGCCTGGTTCAAGACTTCCAGTGCCCAAGTGTGTGCAACTTATATTGCACAGACATTAGAGTGCGATTGCTAAGTTTATTGAAAAATATGCATATGATTAAATTCAGTAGACAAACAATGCCTGTTTTCCAAAGTGATTTCCAATTTTCCCAGAGCAAGTGTATGATAATTCTTGTTACTCCAGATCCTTATCACCTGTCTTTTTATTTTAGCCATGCTAGTGGGTGTGCAGTGGTATCTTATTGTGACTTTAAATAGAAGTTCCTTGATGACTAATGACATAAAAGCGCTCTTAAATTGTTCAGTGCTTGTTCAAGACATTTGTCCATTATTGCCATTGTGACTTATTTTTTTTTGGTCATTTTCTCATTGACTAATGGGAGGCCTTTGCATCTTCTGGATTCAAATTGTTTTCCCATCTCTTTTGCTTACCTTTTAACCCTCTTAATGATGTCATTTGGTAAATAGAAGTTCTTAATTTAAATGTGGTCTCATTAATCACTCTTTTTTTAAATGTTGATCCTTTTTTTTATGTTTCTATTATAAAATATCTGCCTACCCGAAGGTCATAAAGATATTCTCTTACATTAGCATCTAAATTTATCCTGTCCAATACAGTATCTACTACCCACCTGTGGATATTTAAGCTTAAAGTAAAATAAAAATTCATTTGTTTGGTCATACTAGGCACATTTAAAGTGTTCAAAAGCAACATGTGGCTAATGGCTAACATATTGACCGGTACAATCATGAACGTCACTATTACTGAAGAAAGTTCTGCTGGACAGCATTGTGCAAGGAGCTCTGTGAGTTTATGTTCCACATTTAGATTTGCAACCCTCCAGGCATAGATGTTTTAGTATGGTGTGAGGGAGGGATCATTTTACTTTTCCCCCCATGATGATATCCAACTGAACCAACAAAATTTATTGCAAAGGCTGTTCTTGCCCCCTGCTCTGTGGTACAAACTTTGTCCATTTAAGGGAGGTTCTATTTATGGACTTTTCTTCTGTTTTATTTCTGTCTATTTTTGCATCAATAACAGACTTTCTTATTCCTATGGCTTTATACAATACTTGATACCTAGTAGATTGTATTGAAGTAATCTTATTTCTTTCCTTCTATATAAATTTTAGAAACACCTTGCTCATTTCCACCAAAAACTAATTTTCTGGGACTTTCAGTAAGATTTCATGAAATCTACTAAAAATATAGGGAACTGGTATACATGGCATATCTTTCTACTGTAACTTCTTTCTCTGATGTTATATATTTTTTCCATATAGAACATTGATTGCATGACAGGTGTATATTTTTAGTCAAAATATGCGTAACTTTAAAAATGCTATTTTAGGAAAAAGACCAAGATGCCCATTCTCACCATATACATGTAACACTGTACTGGAAGCTCTTGCCAGAGCAATTAGGCAATAAAAAGAAATAAAGGTATTCATATTGGCAAGGAAGAAGTACAACTTTGTTTACTTGCAGATGATATGATCTTATACCCAGAAACTCCTGAAATCCACAGCAAAGCTCCTAACCTAATAAATTAATTCTGCGAAGTGGTGGGGCACAAGAGCAATACCCAAATATCAGTAGTGTTTCCATAAACAAGCAATGAACAACCAGAAGAAAAAATCAAGAAAAATTTTTATCTCAATAGCAACTAAAAGAATAGAATGTATAGGAATGAATCTAATCAGGAGTGTAAAGGACTTGTACACAGAAAACTACAAAAATCTCTAAAAGAAATCAAAGAAGACCTAAGTAATTGGAAAGACATTCTGTGTTCATGAACTGAAAGAATAAATATCATTAAGATATCAAGCCTACCCAAAACAATTTATAGATTCAATGTAATCCCAACAAAAATTCCAAAAATCTTCTTTGCAGAAATAGAAAACCCAATTGTCAAATTTATATGGAAGGGCAAGGGGCCCTGAGTAGCCAAAGCCATCTTGAAAGTTGCAGGACTCATACTTCCTGATCTAAAACTTATTACCAAGCCACAGTAATCAAAACAGCATGGTACTGCTTCAAGGACAGGCATATAGACCAATGGAATAGAATTGAGAGCTTAGAAAATAACATCACATTTATGGCCAACTAATTTTTGACAAGGTGGCAAAGACCACTCAATGGGGAAAGAAGAGTCTCTTCAACAAATGGTGTTGGGGAAACCGGATCTCTATTTGCAAATAAAAGAAGGAGGATACCTACCACACACCATATACAAAAAATCAACTCAGAATGGATCAAAGACCTATATATAAGAGTTAGAACTTCAAACTTCTAGAAGAAAATTTAGGGAAGCACCTTCAGGACCTTCTGTTAGACAATTTTCTTAGACTTTACACCCAAAAGCAGAAGCAACAAAAGAAAAAAATAGATAAATGGGACTTCATCAAAATAAAAAATTCTATACCTCCAAAGACTTTATTATGAATATAAAATGACAACCTGCACAATGGAAAAAATATTTGGAAAGCACATATCCAATAAGGGTTTACTATCCAGAATACATAAAGAAATCCTTCAATTTAACAACAAAAAGAAAAACAACCCAATTAAAAATAGGCAAAATACAGACATCTCTCAAAGAAGACATTCAAATGACCAGAGGCACAAGAAAAGATGCTCAAGATCATTAGCTGTTTGGGTTTGAGTCATTTGTGGATACCAGAAAATTATGTTCTTAAGCTAACCCATTCCTGTAGAGATAAGCCTATTATGTGTTTGATATTTTGGATAGATTCAGTTAAGGGACCTTTTGATCAGATCACTTTGATGAAGGGTCTTTGATTAGATTTCAGGGCCATGGGTGGTCCCTAATCCTCTTGTATAAACTGGGGGCTGAAAGCCGAGTTACCCAGAGAATGAGAGCTGCCGTTTTACCCTGTGATGTATGAGAAGACTCCAGGATCACCTGGAGCTGCAGAAAGAGAAATTCTGAGAGGCTGAGAGAGAGACCAGAGGCTGGACTCAGCAGAGCAGCCCAAAGCTGAAGAGATGTAGCCTGGGAAGAAATGAGCCATGTGTCTGATCACCCACAGCTGAGCTTGGGGAGAAAGTGAGCCTGGAGGAGAAGGCAGAGACCGGCTGTCATTTTGCCCTGCCAAGTTGACAGGAGTCCAAGGTCTGCCAGCAGCTGAACTTTGGTGGGACAGCATCTCTGATGATGGCTTGATTTGGACATTTTCACAGGCTCAAAAGTTTAAGATTTTACCCTAATAAATTCCTGTTATAGCAGCCAACCCATTTCTGGTATTTTGCACTGGCAGCCTTCAGCAAGCTGAAAAACCTACCCTCTGACCCTGGCTCCTACTCTCACGTAACATCACCTAAAAGAACACCACAAACACGCTTATGTTTGTGTACAGAAACAAGTTTTTGCGTGCAAAACTTTCCAAATAATTAGTAAAATATAAGCTGAACTAGGCTTTGCCATGCAGGGGAGGCCAAAATATGTAGCAGTAGAAACAAACATGCAAATGCTAAGTGGCACAACCAGAATCACATTCCTAACTTTGAGATCACTTGTCCAGGGACTGAACTGACATTATCCTCTACATCATTTTTAAAGAACAGGTTTTGTTTACACACTTAGGTTGAATGACTATCTAAAGACATGCAGTCACTTGAAATCGATGCTTAGATAATAGATTTCAACTTTTTTCCCAATATATATACTTAAAACTATACGTTTTCCTCTAATAACTGCTTTAGTTGCATTTTTCATTACTCATATACCATTTAAAAAATTGTCATTCAGTTAAAGTTATTTTTCTATTTCTTCTATCATCCATGAATTATTTAATAGGGTGTTGTTTGATTTCCAAACCTGTGTTAGTTCTACTTTTGAATTAGATTTAATCCTTTAAAGTTATTGATGTTTGCTTTAAGGTCCAGTATATTCTATGTAGTGATAAACAATCACTGTGTCCTTGAGAAGAATGTGAATTTTGCATTTCATGGATGTAATGTTTATGTTTTTCCATTTGATCAAGTTGGTTAACCATGCTGTCCAAATATTATATATCTGTATTGATTTCTTTTGGGAATGATGAAAATGTTCTAAAATTAGATAGTAGGGATGGGTATACAACTCTGTGAAATATACAAAAATACCACTGAATTGTGCACATTAAGTGGGAAATTTATTATATATGAAATATATTTGAATAAAAGAATTGAATTTTTTTGTAGGAACTTTGAAATATGTTATGTTCCTCTTTTTTTCTTATTTTTTAATTTTTTAAATGTGGAATGATATCATTTATTGAGGAATGATACAGCTATTCAGTGTATTACTACATAGCTATTATAAAAGAAAGAGGTAGAGCTACATGTCCTAGTCTGGCAAGTTGTCCCTCTTATTAAGTGAGAATGGCAAATTGTAGCATATTCAGATTTGTGTAAATAAAATATAAATTCTTGCATATCTATAGCTCTATATTGATGTCAATATCAATTTTTAAACTTTTTATTGTAATAAAATACACACATCTCAAAGTTTCCTATTTTAACCACTTTCAAGTGTACAATTTCTGTGTCCTTCTTTTCTTTTGAAAGTATATGAAGAGCCAGCAATCACTTAAATTCTGTTGAGGATTGTTTTCAAGCTTTGCTCAGTGTGGTCTAGTTTCGTTTTGCCCTTATTCCTAAGAGGTGGCCCTTTTGAGAACTTACCTGAAAGCTAGGTGTGTCGATCAGAGCCACTCCATCTTGGCAGGACCTGAACTCTACGTTCTGGTAGCTTTCTGCTGGAATTCTCATCCTTGGTGTTGAAAGCCCGTACAGGTTTTCCGTGAAAAATGCTGAAGTGAAAGTGAGCTCCGCTCATTGGGCTGCGCTTCTTAGTAGATCCGAGCCTCTCCATTTCTGCCTAACTGGTGACTTTCTAAAGTTTTTTGGGTTATTTTCTGCAGTCTGTCCAGATTTTATGTTTCTTTTTCCCTGCAGAAGGATTAGTGGTGAGAACTGAAAATCCCTCTATAATGACTGCTTTTTTTTTTTTTTTTTTTAACACAGACACCCCTATGGAGGTCGTCCTTTGCAATGCTAGACCTTGTACTTGCCCCCCTTTCTTGAAAGGAAGAGTAGCACCCCTACTTCCACAGTAGCCACGAGAACTCTGTGGATTTGCCAGTTACACGTTCCAGCCCCCACGCCAGGAAAATCATAATCTTTCCCGGGATCAGAAGAAATGTAACCAGAGAGAAAAGTCTTTTCCTCTTTTGTCAAACTCTTTGAGAGTTTGAGTCCAGAAGCTTTCGCAGCTACAAATCGAGACTTTGGGGGTGGGGTGGAATGGGGGAAAGGCTCCTAGAAGGAAAAGACGAAGCTGCCCCACTGAGTGTGAAAAACCATGATTGAAAGAGTCCTTTAGGCATAGAAATTTCTGGGTTTTAATCTTCACAAGTTGCACCTTTTCCTGTATACTTACACCAGCAAATTTCTAATTTATTTCAGTGCTTAAGCTGGTTCAAATTATGTTTTTTGCTTTGTTTTGTTTTTGTCACAATGAACAAGGAGATCTTTGATCTGTCAACCACATGGTGGTTCTTTTTTTTTCTTGTACATGTTGATTGAGAAAATTTGCATGTATATTACTTTCCTCCCCAGAGTTTGGGGCCCAGGGATATAGGCAATAGGGAGAAATAGAGTATTGTTTAGCAAGAATACACAGGGCCTGGATTTATGTTTCAGAAAGCTAATTTTGGTCATGGTGCAGTAGGTGAAACAGAGAGGGAAGACTTACAAGCCAAAGGAAGGAATTAAAAAAGGTTCAAGTGAATCATGTTGAATAGCAACCCAGGAGAGCTGTAATAGATGAAGAACATTAAAGAAGGCTTTTTAAAGAAGTATTTTGGAAGGAAAACTGAAAGGAAAGGACATAGGTATAGGTGAACAAAGAAAGAAAAACTAAGAATTCAAAATTGCATAAAAATGTCATTAATTATGATAGGGAGAGTAAGATAAAGCAAAAAAAAAATCCTTTTTACATACTTTCTTGGGAATCAGTCATTGGTAATATTGAAGAAAACCACATTTTTCTCCCTTTGTTTTATGGTCTACATGTGAACTTGAAATATTGGGAAAAAACAGAATTCATGTATTCTTTGCACTTTGCCAAATTCATTTTTCCATAAGTCTGCTGTGATTGCTTTGGTTCATTGTGGATTTTCCATTATTGGGATGTTTTAGCCAAACACTCATCTAAAACTCCAGTAATGTAACATTGAAAATGATACCAAGCTTGGGAGCAGGTAGCAAGTCCTTCTGAAATACTGTTGCCCATTGTGAAGTGATTTTCCTTCTTGCAGAAAGAGGTAGCACATCTTAAATTTGTGAGAGTGAACAAATTCAATGACTCTAAACATTGTTTAGATAAAATAAAAAATATATATCAGGTAGTGGTAAACAAATTAACTATTTCTTTACTAGATCAGTGGTAGAGCAATGCCAGGGCTTTGAATGAAAAATAACCCAGCTTCTTATCTGAAACAGTATACAAACTGTTTTGATTCTTATTTTGTTGTTTCTCTGCCATCTTATCTAAGCCCTAGGAAATTGTACCTTCATGCTTTATTACAAAGAGAAGAAATATTTCTCTGATGCATACAGCTGTGCTCTTGAACTTGTGACATTTAAAGAGCAATAGAATGCTAATGTGACTAATAAAACAGAAAAATGACTTTATAACTATCCACGTGAGAATCCTAGATTCTCCTTAACTTATCTTATAAACTGACTAAATTTGACAACTTAGTTTGTAAAGATGGAGATAGAAAAGCACTGAGGATTCAAACTGAAATAACAGTAAAACAAAGACATTTCTTACCTTTCAATAAGTAGGTTGTCATATTCTTCTCCTTTTTTTGTAACCAAAAATCTATCAGGAAAGAGGTAAAGATGTGGGTTTCTGTGAATGTGGTAGTCTGTAATGATTTTTGAATTACCCTAAACGGCAAGAGGTTGCAATACAAAAATAATCCTTCTTTAGTAATTGATTTTTGTACTTTCATTTGAACACGCAAAATTGGTTTCAGGGCTGGTGTATTGCCATGTGCTATTGAGCAAGAGTATTGATAACTATAATACATGAACCCTGCAAGCTATCAGTTGCCATTTCTGCCCTCAGTGCTTATCTTTGGCGTCTAAAATCAGGTATCCATAGCTGCAGTGACTGTGCTTTCAGAGTTCAAAATCAGGACTCTTGCTGTATCAAATGAAAAAGTACTTAAATGAAAATATTAGATAAGAATATTTGAAATAAGGATGCTTCTGGGAATTCTATGATATACAGTTAATCTGGATAATGCCTATGTTAAAGAGAAAAGATCATGCAATTATTCATTCATTTATGATCTCAGCAAACATTTCATGACTGTATAATATTCATTAACCTAGTATAGGGAGCTGGGGATCATGCCATGAACAAAATCCAGTGTTTGACCTTTAGTAGACCTAGAGTGACCCATTAACAGAGCAAAGAGATGAGCAGGTCCTCTAGACCTTGACCTATTCTCCCCACTGGTTCCTCCATCCCAAGAGGAGAAAAGAGGTGGGTCAGTAAGGATGGGGCATATGACATGGAAGATAGGGCTAATTCAATGGTTTGTAAATGACCCTGTGACCATTCCCCTTGGGAAGAACAGGGCAAAAAGACTCAGAGACTTTCATGAAATTCCTACCCTAGTATGTGCGCCATAATTTCTATTTGCTCCTCCTATTCCACTCCCCCTTCCATCTCTACCCTGCTTCAAGCACAAGAGGCTGACCTGTATAGACTGTGTCAAGTACACCTATGACTGGGCACTCTGGCTTCCAGTTGGGTTTGGTCAATGAGAATCACCAGGAAGACTGGAGCATGATGTCATGGTGTTTGTTCTTATGACTCCCTCACTTCCAGCCACGGAGCTTTGGCTGCATATGGCCTGTCTGGACAGCTCTCTTACAGTTATGATGACTGCCTCTAGATCCTGGTAACTGCTTCCTCCTTGCAGGCCAGAGTGGTAAAGTCTTCCTGCTGTTGCTAACCCTGGGATAACTCATCATCTATTCCTGATTTTCTTTCAAGTCTACACAGTTTTATAAATAATTGTCCCTTTATTAAATTCTTCCCAGTTTTCCCATTTGAGTGAATCCTGTGTTTTCTACCTTTTTGTGCTTCCTGCTTGGACTGTGACTGATACATAATGTCAGAGGCAGCAGCTACCCTGGCCACATACCAAGAATTATGGGACTCATTGTATGTGTCTCCGGCTAATTATGGCTGGAGTTTAGATGCTTGCTATACTTGGTTTCATGTTTGTATTCACTAGGAAAGGATGATATATAACTGGTAATCCACTAAATTTACAATAAGGGGAGAGGTCATGTTTACAGGGTCCTTGCTAATAGAGAGAGACCTTTCTTTGATGTCTGTGATGCTTATTGAAGACTATAAACTGTGACCCATTAGAGCTTCTGATAAATAAATAAATGAAACTCTATCCCTGTGCCTGTATTCAGAAAAAACGCCTCTACTATTCTAAGTTCGAGTTGACATGAAAAGGATGATGTAACAGATCAAATGAATATGTACAGGTCAAATTTTCTCTTATCACTGTTGCCATGCTCTCTGCTAGTACAGCTAGATAGACTCCTAAATTGGAATTAAGTCTCCCCATAAAAAAAAGTTTAAAATCATTCTCCCATCAGCATGAAACATAGAAGACTGACCTTGGCAGAAAAAAGCTGCTAGTTTGGCAGAGAATACAGGCATAAGACAAAGGACTGAAGCCACACACAACCATTCTATTAACTGGTACAGCAGGTGGCCAGCGTTTTGCAGATAGTGTTGGAGGGAAGCAGAGCCTAAGTTAAACTAATTTTAATGACTGTTCTTTGAGCACATCAATAAAGGAAGGGTTACAACTTGGGGCAATAAGTAGTAAGAACTCTTAAGTAATGGGCGGACATACCAGTGCCTGACAAGAGTGGACGTAGAGAATATCTCAGAGGTGGAAAGAAGAATATTCCAAATCTCTGTTCTCTTGGAAAGGCTGGCTAAGGAATAAAAGAAATCTCTGTAGAGTTTATTTTACATGGGCACAAGTCTACCTTTTGCATTTGTGATTTCATTTTCAATAATTCCCAGTAAGTGGTTTTCTCATCTTCATAAAGTTTCAAGAACTCCTCTAGATATTGTTACAGGCATTCTCATACGTATAATTTTAGAAGACGAAAGTTGTGGTCAGGGGCTGCTCAGATATCTGCACAGCCATTCCTCTCCAGAACTTTACCTCCACCATGGATAAAACCACTGTCAGAGCTGCAAGGACCAGGATGAGAAGGGAACTCCACCTGAGATAATAAATTCTCTCTTCTGGGAATTCGGAATTTTTTTACAGAGACAGTTGCTCCATCCCTGAGTGTATCTGGAGTTGAAACCAGCATGTGGAACCAAATTACCTGAGACCTCAAATGGAATGTTTCCTTCACCAACACCAACAGTCACGTCAGTGAAACAGAGATGGCACCTTCTTGACAGGGAAGTCAAGATTATTTGAGAACTAAGAAGACAGGATTTTCACTCTACATCCTGAATATTATGTAAAGAAACTCCAGGCTGTAGGAAAGAGAAAAGAGTGTTGGCTGAGAGAGTTTGGAGAAGTAGACTAAAAAGTTATTCTACTTCCTCATGCCCTTTAGGGAAGAAAAGAGGTATGATGTAGGATCCAAATAATTTAAAGAGAATAAGAGAGTAGAGGTATCAGTGGGCATTGCATTTGGCTAGAAGTAACAGTGAAACGAACAACACAGAATTTTAGTCTCTCATGTACAACATCTGAAGGTAGGCTGGTTTGGCAGGTTCACGGTGTCAGGCAGGCAACCTCCTTCCATATTACAAATCCACTGTTCTTCATGCGTCACCTGATGACACAAGATGCTTTGGCTCCCAGGATCACCTTCCAACCATCAAGAAAGATGAAGTGTTTGCCCTCTTCTTTTTTAAGGCAGCAGATGTAAGTTTCGCACAACACACTTAAACTTGAATCTTATTGTACAGTTCTTAGTCACCTGACCAAAAGGGAGCCTGGCAAATGTCTTTTAGCTGAGACGAAATTTGCCCAGCTAAATCTAGAGGTGTTGATATCAAAGAGTATGGAGAAAGAATCAATATTGGGAGCAAAATAACAGTCTCTTCCATGCCAGGGAAATTTGGGAGTAGGCTTCCTAAAGGAGGTTTGAGAAGAGCAGTCCTAAAGATATCTTCTGTAGCATGGGTGTAGACAAGGACCACGGTGGCAATAGCACTGGGCTTCTAGGCTTGAGAAGGCTCAGGAGTGCCCCTGACTTTTCTGCTAACCCCAAAGTGGCATAAATGGCAACCAAATGTCCCATGTATAGGTGAGACTCAGAGTTTGACTGAGAGGGGAGTTGAAATGTCTGTCAGTAAATTGTCATTGTGTGAAGTAAGGGATCTTTCATTAAAAGCTGTGGAATTGTCACACAGCTGAGCATCAGAAGGGAGGAAGAAAAGGCTGCTGGAACCTCAGAGAGGTAGTGAATGGAACGGCAAACATGGCTGGTCACTACCCAGTGGAGTCATCACCAAGCCTTGTTCAAGCTGGGAAAACAGATGACTTATCATTTCAACAGGAAGCAATATCAAGTGGTAACAGTAAGAAGCAAGTATATCTCCACTGAGCCCCACCCTCTGCCATGCCAAGTTGATTTTATCAGAGTCACCCCTGAATAAAGTGGGAAGAGGTGGATCATTGAAATGATTATGGCTTAAATGTGAATTGACTTGAAAATGCCCAGTAGACTATTTACCAAAAGAAGTTGAGATTTAAACCAGAAGTGGTTGTTGAGTGATTCTAATTTTTTTTCACTGTCAAGTAGAAATGGAGATCCAGATCAGCAAGAGAAGTGAGAAAAAATTTGTATTTTTAATACACTCAGTTATGACTGAATTTTATTTCCTCTTTCCATTAAACCTAGGGAGCTCTGGGTAAGCAACATCTTAACCATGGATCATGAAGAAGAAGCTAGTATGTGGTGAAAGGAGAGTGAAATAAAAAAACACAAAAGAAAAGCATTCAAGAAACAGAGAGTCTTTGCCATTCACCAGGTCCTGCTTCAGGTGCTCCTGGGAGTACAACTCCTTTTACACACTGGGTTTCCCTTAGATGCTTCTATCCTTGTCATAAGTCCACTTAACTTGCAACTAATAGAATTCTCTTTTACCTAGTCAATGAGTGTAATCCTTAGGATTACACTTATTTTCTTGGTGCAATAGAACCAATACTTTTATTGCACCCAAGAAAAATGAAAAGGTAGAAAAATAACTGTGCTTAAATTACTATATTTAAGCCTACTTTGGGAATAACGCACCCTAAAATGTGAAGGACAGAAAGGCTCTTCTGTGACCATAAAGGCTGCCTCTGATCACAATAAGCCCTGCACCAATTCTCAGGCAGAGGTTGCTAGAGTCTTATTGCCAGAGCCTCCAGCATCTTGTATTCTGATTAGAGCAAGCAAATGACGCATACACTTAACGTGCAGTTACCAGAAATCCTTGGCGCCCAGGCAAACTTCTCCCTCCTGCTGGATTTCCCTGAATCTTAGCATCCAAGCTCCAAACTTTCTGCTTACCTAAGGTTTTGCTTTTGATTGAGGAGTGGTTATTATACACTGGGATAAATTCTCTATGTCTTATATTAAATGAATTTTTAACTCATAAAAGCAAACCCTAAAACTTTTGGTTTTGGAATGAATTCTTCTTGACCATTTATCCTCAAGTTTTCATAAAAACTCTTTATTTTGCAATAATTTCAAAATTATGAAAAGGTATAAGAATAGATAAATAAGACCTATGTATCGAAATTACCAGTTATTTACATTTTGGCTCATTTTTTTAGCATTCTTTTTCTCTGTGTATATATACAGGCACTCTATCTATCTATCTATCTATCTATCTATCATCTATCTATCTATCATCTGTTTATCTTATTTTTCTGAATCATTAGAGAATAAAAGGCAAGCACCATGCCCATTTACCACTAAATACTCAAGAATGTATCTCCTAAGAACAAGTAAACAACCATAGTAGAGTTTTCAAAATAAGAATATTTTTCGTGAATGTATACCTTTTGTAAAGGAACCCTTGTGGAAAATATCCTTCTAGATCATGCTCCTTCATAATCCAATTGAGAAAACCTAAAAAGATTACATAAAAACCATGCCTTTCTCATTGAACTTTTGTAGGTTACATTGTACATTAATAGCATTGCTTCTAAAGCACAAATCATCTGCATCATTGACTAATAGTTTTTCACCCAGTGTATCAAATGAGCACTTAGTATGTGTTTAGCACAGATGGTACTGGATGCTTGAAGAGCACCAGGATGAATTAGATCCTGACCTGTGTTCCTAAGTGCTTACATTCCAGTAAATATCAGAATAGGATACAAAGTAAGAGATACTTCTAATTTTTTCCATTGTTGAAAACTCCTCTGAGTCAAAGATTATATCTTATTCAAAATTTTAAATACTTAATGCCCCACCGTACACTAAACACTTAATAAATAAGAGCGTAATAGAACATTAGACATTTTCTACTTGCAGCTAAAAATAAATCAGGATATTTATCACTCTAATTCAATCACCAGAATCTAATTTTGTCAATTGTCCTCATAATGTCCTTAAGCTTTATGCCTTGAGAAAAACTTCAATTTGAACCAAGTATTGTTAAAAGAGCTAATCTTTGAAAGTTGTATTCTCCTTCCCTTTTCTCCTTAATTGTACAAAACCTCCTTTCTCATCTATTTTCCATCGATTTTCATGCCATTCAACCTCTGCCTAGTCCAGCTGCCCTCCTTACTTTCCAAGACATTTCTCAAACTGCAGATTCCAACTATGCCTTTCATAGTGGAGACAAATAGGAGTTACTAAATGCTTCTTAAAATAATGGATAAGTGAAAGAATAAGTGGATTCCCTGTACTGCATGTTCATCAACTTCTCCACAAATCCACCCTTCTCAGAGACCTGGACACTCATTGGTCCTTCTCATTTTTTCTCCAAACAATCACTCCATACTATCTGTGATCTGTCTGAAATATTTTTTGCTTCTCTTCTGATGGCCTCAGTCATGTGCATAACTCAAATATTCATTTTCATTTTCTTTGATAACTTTAAAGCCTCCTTTCTTCCCATCTCTACCCACTTATCCTTCTTCTATACCACTGCTAGACTAATCTTCATAATTAAAATATGATTCTATTAACTTTCTGCTCAAAATCTTTTAGTAGAGAAAATTCCTCAGGAGAAAATTTAATCTCCCTATCACAGTGAACAGGGCCCTTGATCAAGTTTTGTCTACTTGGCCAGCTTCGCTTTTGGCCACATTCATGAATTCACCCTTGAAACTCTAGCAAGATGATTTGAAGCCCTTATGCTTCATGCTCTTGAGTATGCTATTATTTTGGCCTACAATGCTTTCCTCACTGTCTGGTACAAACTTCTCTGCACATACCTTTATTACTCACTAGATTAATTGTGAAAAGACAATTGCAATTTCAATAATTATATAATTATGAATACTTGCATGCTGTTTGCCAGTTGAATTTTCAATAAAATATCACCAATGCTTTTGCAGCTTAGATTATGTCAAACCTGCCCTTATTTTTGTTAAGATTAGACTCGGAAAGATCAAGACCCAAAGAAACTTGCTCCTTAGAGCGACCATTTGAAGGGGCTATGGAGGTATACTCCAAGGCAAAGTTCTCTAAATCAAAGGATCAGTTAACTGATGAGTGAAAATTCAAGCAAAAAGGTAGTATGGTGGTCTGACATGAAGTCCCACCTTCAGGAGGAAAGACACAGAGGAGAATGCAATCACTTAATACATAGATGGTGGGTATTAGGAAAGCTGCCCTCAAGGAGCAGAGCTCTGTCTCAGGCAGGGCTTCAAGGACTGGTAAGTGAAGGAAGACGTATGGGTGGTAGATATGCTAAACAAGACTGGAACCCACTTGCAGAGAACCAAGCCTACTGGAAAGTTGACTTGAACAGGGAATAAAGACAGAAGCCCAGTTAGCTAAATTAGGTTCCCAGATCTGAGCAGGAGTAGAAGGTGTAGTAGTTAGTGACTATGGCAAAAATGTTAAGCTCCTTAAATATCTCCTTGTAAGGGATGGTATAGAGAATGGGTGGGGTTGACTCTGCCAGTGGGGGTCCAGGGTTTAGAGTCTAACAGAGTAGGGGCAAAGCAGCCCCTGAGAACATTGTGATATATTGGCTAGTATAGACTTTACCTGAAAACACACACTTTTATCAAGAAAGTCTTTTCCAGTCTTAAAGCTCACCTGTGCTCCATTAGTTATTGAACTAATTGTTTATGACTCTGTTTTATTAAATATCTTTCAAAGAAAACGAACTCAGTATCCTGCTGATTTGAAAATGAAGGCTTTTAAAGTAATCTCTGAAGAGGCTTTTAATTAAGCAAGTGAAGGGAAAGCAACAAATGAAAATCTATTTTTTTTCTACCAAATCTTATTGACAATTGCTGTTAGAATGGAGACAGCTCAAAGAAGAACATTCCACAGAGTTTCAAATCTTTTAGTGTTTTAATCATTCCTTTTACAGTACTGCAGGAAAGGAAGAAATGTGGTCTGGGAAATTGGAAAATAATGAAGACTTTGTAAAAATAGCTGCTGTTGAAATTCAGGTAAGTGCATGCTTGGATAATTTGAACAAAATAAAATTAGTGGTTCCAGGTGGTATTAAATGCAGTGCCACAGCTGAATTAGCTAAGGAACACATTCAACTACTAAAGATTATCTTTAGAGTCCAAAAATAGAGACCTGGGAAGGTATCAGAAGATCTGAAAATAGGAGTAGGGTACATTCTTTTTTTTAAAAGAAAAAAATAACTATGATTATTCTAAATGTATAATACTTGCTAATTTTATAGGAAATAGCAAGGTAAAAATTCTTTAGAATTTTGATTTTTTTTTTTTCCATTAAAACAAGGTCAGATGTTACATGGTCAAATCTACTGGCTGTATTAAAATAATCAGTTTTGTTTTAAAAGATTGATAATTATTCTATAGAAAGCTTTGTTTCCCCTTTCTTGTCAAGTTGATTCCATTCCCTCTCCCAACTCTTGCTTCTGTAATTTCTATTGCTTTGACCCTCTGCTTCTCTGAACCTCTTTCCTTTTTTTACCACTTTCTTCTTCCTTAAATGTAATCATTCACTGACCTGCCATTGGATGATTGTTAGATTTAGGTGAGACACTGTATGAAATAGGTATAAAATAGCTGTACGTAACACGGAGCCCAGCTCATGAATTCACACTGAAATTTTAATTTTCTTCCTTTCCAAAAATATCTCTTTATTTCCCTTCCTAGCTGTATGTTCCACTTCTCTGCTGTATTAATTTAGTCTACCCATTACCCTCCAAGTATGAATCCCAGTTTCCTAATTCATGGGTTTAATTAATCAAACATAAATTGAATACCTGCCATAGTGATGACACCAGGATGGGATTTTTCATGGACACGTGGGTACGTGGTTTACTTCCAACTCTGGAGAGCCCACACTCTCTGCCTTTGACACCCATCCGCCTCTGGTCCCCAGTGCAGAATGCCCCTTTCTCTTCTTATCTCATGCTCAAGATTTCCCACCATGTTCCCCTCCATGAAGACTCTCTAATTCCTGCTCACTGTACCCTCTCTCTACTTTGCATCTCTAGAGCAGCATGGGCTATTTCTTTAGAATTTTGATTTTTTTTTTTCAATTAAAACAAGGTCAGATGTTACATGGTCAAATACATTTAGGAGTTACCTACCTTAATGAAGCTAATTAGGTTTCTTTATCACAGGATTTCTCAGAGCTTTTAATATCCTAATCTGCATTTGGAACCTTTAAGTGGGAGTTGAAATAAACAGGTTTTTACCTTTATATTTGAGTACAGAACCCTGATTTCATGGACTGACAAACGGGACTAATGTTCCTTAGAATACACCTTGAGTAACTCAAGTCCTAAAGTCACATTCTATCACTCATTTGCCAAGCTTTCATAATGTTGTTTATATTATGTTCTTATGTCTTATTTCCTCAATTAAATTGGCTATCTCCTTATTTTTGAAGACGGTGGCTTATGCTTCTTTGTATTATATTTCACAAAACATGGTACACAGTGGTATGTTTGTACACAGTCCATCCACAAAGTATATTTCACATAAAAAACAAAACTACTACTTGTCAGAGTGCTGGGCATTGTTTCAGAGGGACTACAAAGCTATGAAACCTAAAAATTCTTCCTCTGATAATTAAAATTGTGGTCATATGGTGCTTTAGAACTTATTTGCTTGTTTTATTTGAGTTTTTCAACAATCCGTGTTGAATAACAATAAGTGTTACTATTCCCATTTAGCAAATGAGTAGACTGAATTCAAAAAAGTTTGCTAACCTTGAGTGGTGATTTATTCAGTAAGGGCCAGAGGCAGCTTGCTTGACTGCCTCCCCCCTCCACTAGGCTCTCTACAGTATCAAAGGATTCCCCCCAGAATGTTCACCGTCTGGGACCAGGAAGGTACCCAAATACACATCCTACAAATACCTGGCAGGTGATGTTTGCTGGGCCACAGTCTTGTAGCAAAAACTTCCCAAAACTAAACTTTGAATAACTAACAGGTTGATTAGCTCGCATGGTGTGTGGGGCTGTTGCTGAGTTACTGAGACAGACAGACCATGTCAGCGATAAGCTCTGTGACTTCGGGCAAATTGCCTAACTTTACTGAGGCTTTCATGAGCCGAATGGAATTGACTACCCCTTGTGCAATTCGAGGTGTTTATTTTATTCTTAGTTCTACGAAAACATGACCACATTACACCAGAACCAACATTTTCACATTTGCCTTTTTAAGGTACCCAAATAAGGAATGCTCTCACTTTAAAGAAGAAACATTTTTTCTCCTAGACGGAAATCGGAAGTACTGACATAATTATGGCATAGGATATGGGTGGGAACGAAACACATCTGTGAGGACTCGGAATGAGTGCTCATTATGAAAGTTTAGCACATAATGACAAATATGCATTAAAAATAAATTCAGCTATAGAAGAGGCGCTGTCAGAATGATTATAGTAAATATTATAATTAAGTAGTGGCAGACCGCAAATTCACAATAATTAAAGGATCATATTTGTAAATGACTGTAACAGAAAATAACAGATCATGAACAATTTTGTATTTATTGTGGTAAGTATATGTGTTTTGACCTGTAGAGTTTTATCAACTTTAATAACTCTGCTTTCATGTAACATTTCATTGTAAACGTCTCAAGAAATGTGAGTTCTAAAAATGACCTCTTATGTTTTAATTTTAGGTGGGAAGGATGAAATTGTGATATTCTCTAAAAATTATCAGCTTTATCAATTAGTCATGAATAAAATAATGTCACTTTTCACCTTGAAAATTCTACTGATGGGTAAGATTTTAATTAAATATAGGGACGTATAAATATCTGAAGTAAAATTTTAATTTCTTTCAATATATTCTAAGTTTTGCCATCCTTGTTTAATTCAGAATAAGCATAAAAATTAGTGTTTAATCTATTTCTGATAATCTTTTCAATTTGATATTTTTATCATTGCTATTATTTTCATAGTAATTGCTCACAAGTGAACATCCTAGTCATTGAAAATTTTTGAAGGAGAATTTTGAATTGGATTTTAAAACAGCCTATGGGTCAAATGCTCTTATTATAAAACATATGGTGCACTATCTAGCAGACAGTTACAATCATGCCTATTGTCCCTCTGTGTGGGAGCCTGTTGATAACAGAGCAGGGCTCAGCACACTATAGCCTGCTGGCCAAATTGGGCCGGTTGCTTATTTTTGTTTTATCCGAACACAACCATACTCATTCCTTTACATATTGTCTATGTCTCCTTTTGCACTATAATGCCAGAGTTGAGTAGTTGTGACAGAGAACATATGGCCACCAAGTCCAAAATATTTACTTTCTGGTCCTTAACAAAAAAAGTTTGTCAATTATGACATAAAGGATGAGCAGTGGAAAAACAGCAGTTTTCCCTGCCCATTATCCAGTTGCCCATTTTATGGTAATAGCTCATGGTTTCTCTTTGGGGAACTAACCCCCTATTCTCTTAATCCATGTTCTTTCATGGTCCAACCCTGTGTGAGCTCCAGGAATGGGCAGGTACCTGGACCAACTTTGGCCAGAGTCAAGGTGATTACTTCAGGGATAAGTGCTTGCTTTATTTACACTGAAGTTAATTTATAAGGAGTTTTGATAGAAGTATTTCCTACTGGATATGAGAGGTTTTGGGTGTTTTTTGGACTGGTTTATAGGAGATATCCCAATTACTTCCATTTCAAGAGTGTCTGCCTAAGAATGAAACTATCCAAAGTAAAGAAGACTCAAATATCAGAGATACAGAAAGCAGGAGAGAGAAAGAGTCGGGGGCCAAGTCCTGATAATATGGCTTGCTACCAGGGATCCAGCCATATTGAGTTCCTCTACACCTTATTTTAAGTTGGTTTTGATCCTTCCAAAGTAAAGAATCCCAATTAATACAGCACATTCTCATATTGATGAAGAAAAGTTAGTGGACATTGAAGAAAGAATCTTCCAAAATCTTCTCAATGGAAGCCATAGAAACAGGTCAAAATGTCACTATCTAGCAGCAGGCAAAAAAGATGTCAAGGCAGAGAGAACATGGAACTGTGCTTTTCTCTTTTCCTGGGCACCAGGCAATGGGTGTGTGAATAGCAAGTCTCACAGTCATCCAGGGAGTTGAGTCTATATCTGAGAATATGGCAGATATAGTGGGGTTGCCAGGTAGACTCAAAAGATCATGAAGTACAGTTTTAAAACAAGGTTTCCTTCAAAAACATTATGCTAAGTGAAAGAAGCCTGTCACAAATGACCATATGTTGTATGATTCCATTTATATGAAATGTCCTGCAAAAGCAAATTTCTAAAGGCAGAAAGTAGATTAGTGGTTGCCTGGGCCCTGGGATGGGAAATGTCAATGAACATGAGAGATCATATTTGGGAGGTGAAAATGTTTTAAAACTGATTTATGGTGATGGTTATACTACTGGGAAAATTTACTAAAATTCACTTAATAGTACTCTTGAAATGGGTGAATTTTATTACATATAAAATATATCTCAATAAAGTTATTTTAAAAAAGAGGCCTACATGATAAAAACAGGATGAAAGTGAAATAAACAATAATGCCTAAGAAAATGGGAGTTGTTTTTTGTTGTTGATGCTAAATTGTTACTACTGAGTACTTGATATTTGGTACTTATAATAGTAGCAATTTTAGCCAAATGCAATGTGTGGACCATGACTGGATTCTGTTTAAGAAAAAATAACTATACAAGCCATTCTTGATACAGTTGGAGAAATTCAAATAAGGGTTGGGTATTAGATGACATTATAGAAGAATTACTAATTTTCTGAGCTACCATAATGATACCTCAGGTTTTTTTGTGTTTTTTTAAAATATATTTTTATATTTTAAATAAAGATACTTAGATTACATAAATGTTACATAAAAAGTAAAAGGAATTTTCATATGCCCTGCTCCCTACACCTCCCACATTTTCCCACATTAACAACATTCTTTATTAGCGTGGTGCATTCGTTACAACTGATGAATACATTTTGGAGCACTGTCATTAAGCATGGATTATAGTTTACATTGTAGTTTCCACTCTCTTCTGCACAATTTTGTAAGTTATGCAAGATGTATAATGGCCTGTGTCTGTCATTGGTGTATGTCCAAGAGACTTAAATCTTTGGGCTGTCATTGTGCCAGATGAGCCTTGAATCTCAACAGACTTGCACCATCTGGTATGATCTCCAGTTCATTAGATTCACCCAGGACAACTAACAAGGAGATGATGATGGACAACAACCATCCTGTTTCCAAGGAACAGGAGAGTCTGCAACTGCAAGAAGAGAGTCCCATCCATCTGCCCCATGGGATCTAAGCCCCCTCTCAATTAGAGGTAGAGTGGGCATCACCATCCCAGAATCCTCAGAATTTGGGAATGAATGATGGATTAGAGTAGACTATTCTACTATAGACTTATTTTGATTCCATCAATGGAAGAACTTTTATCACTGATGTGGAGGCAGTGGCCACTGGAGGTTCTGAGTAGAGGGAGAGGGAAAAGCAGGTGTACTATGGGGGCATTTTCAAGAAAGATGTACTCTTAAGTCAGTGGCTAAAAGAAAGAGGATTCCATATTACCCTGAATTCACACTTTCACCATTCCATTTTGCCCATTACCTGGTTTCTCTCAGTGGATGCTTTTGTCTCCTTACTCCCAAAGAAAATCCAAACTCTCAGGCATAAACTCTCAACTTCCAAATCTATCCTGTGTGTGCATTTAAAGTTGTGCCCACTCTTGCCTGCAGATGTGGACCAGGAGAAGTCCCTTGCCTCCTCCTGTGTTCCTGACACTTTGGGTTCAGGACTCCCATTCTGGATGCCTTCTCTGCCCTCTCTGGGCTCCCCAGGGCTAAGTTTATTCAGTTGTCTAATGATGACCCAGCTCTACCAGACATCTCCATTGGAATATAGTCCATAGGTACCTAATTGAACCAATCTTTATGCCCCAAATCTGCTCCACTCTTTGGGTTCTTAATCACCAGAAGCCCCATCTATCCAGTCATCCAAGCCAGAAATGTGTAAGTCATCTCAAACCAACTGCATCCCAACCTTTTGCAGTTGATACAAATATTGCTGTTTTTGATCCTTTTATGCCACCCTTTTATGCCACCAAATGTCAAAACTTTGTCACTTCTAGCTTGGACTATGATGGTGATTTCTTCCTCCAATTCTTTTTTAACAACGCTGCTAGAGTACTAATTCTAAAAATCAAATTTGACCTCTTTACATGTGCCTCTATAAATGATTTTTTTTTCACTCAAGACAGGAAAGAGTGAAAGTGGCTAGAAGCAGTTAAATTGACACTGAGGAACATCTAGGCACTCCTCATCTTGGAAAACTCAACAGGTAAAAATAAAATACATCTTTTACTCTTTGTCTAAAGTACATCTTCAATTATATATTCTCAGAGAAACCAGTTCTCCTTCATATCACCTACCCCCATTATAATTAAATAATTTCTTATGTTGTCATTTGTTTACTACCTATTACCCTACCAGATTGTAAGCTCCATGAGGATCTGACTATGAGATGGCCACATCCTTAGCACTAGAACACTGCTTATCACATAGTAAATGCTTATTAAATAATTTTTGAATGTATGACTACAGTTTTTTTGAGGTAAAAAAAAATGTCACAAAGCCAGCAAAAAATGTAAGCTCCATAAGACATGGTGAAATAAAGGCACAAGGGAACTTAAAAGCTAGTCGAGAGGCTGAGAGTAATTATTTATTAAAAGAGTAAATAAGTTAAAAATATTCTTGTTGCTACTGTGTGACAGGAGCTATAAAAAATGTACAATGTCCAATGAAGGCCCAAAGTGTGAGTGGATTAGAAGCTGATGTTCAGAACATGTTTATTGAAGTGAGTTTTGGGGTATGTAAAGGATTTTACTAGGGACTAAGAAGCAGAGCTAGGTGAAATGACTTAGAGTTGATGATTCATGGAGGCAACATCATTTCGCTGGTTGACCAGAAGGCCATGGCAAGTTGTTTGGGATGCTTGGGGTAGAGGATGCATGCTGGGAATGGGGCAGAAGGTGGAAGATCACCTGAAAAAAAAATAATTAGGAGTCTATAAAGAGAGAAATGATAATACTCAGCGAGGAAGGGTCAAGTAAAGACCAATCCTGAAGACCTTGTTTGTCACATTAAAAGAGTTTTTCTGTAAGTCATGGTACGTCTTTGAAGTGTTTTAGGAGGAGGAAATGAACATTTTTTCTTATTCATAAAACTAAAAGTTACATCTAGAATATAGACTGAACAGAACAAGAGGTATGATCTAAAATTGATATGTCTTAATTTTAATTGGTGTTACTACTGTTTTATAAATTTTTTTATATCTGAAGAAAATGGCCACTAGAGAAATTTAAAAACCAAGTGCTAACTAGCTATGCATTTGGAAAAAGACCTAGGCCAAAAGGGGGGCATATTAAATACAAATGAGTTTTTATGGCTAAGAAATTTCAAAGTGATTTGGGAGGTCATTCCAGAGGTTACACTTATGCACGTCTCAGGAGGATCTCATTGACTGCCGTAGAAAACAGTACCTCAAGCAGGGATCCTCCTAGCAGCTCTAGAGACATCTAGACACTATGGGAAGGGCAGACAACCCCAGGAAATCAGCACGCTGTTGGTGGGCCTTACTTTGGAATATATGTTAACCTATTTTCCTAATGTATCAGAGTTAGACTCATTTATAATTTTCCAACACACGGTTCTTCTACCACTTTTATTTGAACATAAAATTAGCACTATACCCATTAAATATATGTCCCAGAGACTTAAATCTTCTGACTGCTCATATACCTACTTTACAGTTCATTGGACTCACCCAGGACAGCTAACAAAATGATGATGATGGACAACATTCAGCCCCAAAACCAGAGAGTATCTACAATTGCAAGCAAGACAGTTCCATCCATCTGCCCCGTGGGATCTAAGCACCCTCTCAATCTGAAGCAGAGCAGACATCACCATCCCCAAATCCTCAGGACTGAGGAATGAACAAACATAAGGTGGGAATGCAGGTATCGTCTAAAGTAGACATTATTTTTCTAGTAATGGAAGAACTTGTAACATTGACATAAAGACAGTGGTTATCAGAGGTGCTGAGGGGAGGGAAAAGGAAGAATAGTTGTAACACGGGGCATTTTGGGGACATTGGAATTGTTCTGCATGATACTGCAATGACAGATACAGGCCATTATACATATTGTCAAAACCTGTGAAAATTGTGCCGTGCAAAGTGTAAACCATAATGTAAATTATAGACCATGGTTAGTAGCAATCCCTTATTCCATTGCATACATCTTGATGGATTTCTGTCCACTTTCCACAGTTGTCCAAATTTTTGTTTAATAAAAAGTATAATTGTTTATATTCTAATTCATTGAAAATTCAGGAATGGTAACATTCAGTTAATTTCAATAACAAAGTCCCATTTCCTAAATGTAAGTGATAAACGCTCTGTGGTATACTTCTTTTTTATAGAAAGTAAACATTACTATTATTATGCTTCCCTATGTGGAAAGGTTTTGGGATGTACAGCAACTGGCTTTAATCCAATTAACAAAAGATCTACGAGATGCTGCTGGCAAAGAAAAATATCTGCCATAGCTGCCACTTCGTGTGCCTTTATTTCTTCCAAAATTGGGCACTGATTGCCAATTCTCAAGACAGTATAGTGCTTGAGTGCCATTATCCTCGTGTCTCTATTCCTTAAAATCTCAATAGCTAATCCTTTACTAGTAAAGAGAAGCCTTTTGCTTTTCTTTATCAAATCAATAACTAACACTATTTTCATGAAGAGAATGGCTTGAAAATGGAAGATGTTCTCTCATGCCGCCTACATAAAGCTGCAGCTATTTCAAAATAAACTTTATCTTTCAGAAGGAGAAAATATATTTCTGCTTGGCTTGTCCAGGGAAGCAGACTAGACTGGGTTCTAAGTTGTGTTGCTTTCTGTTTCCTATTAAAAAGAGCTTTAAAATGAAAGAATGAAAAACTAAGGTAGGGCTGTGACTCACTGATATCAATTTGGAGACCCTTTTTGGATCTGAAAGCCATGAAGAAAAATTATTGTATAGGAAAGGCATTAAGGCAGTGCAGTCCATATCCTTAAGCAGAACTTATCCCAGGCGGGTGGTTTGGCTACCTGGAAGCTGTTTATTTTAATTCGTATTTCCGTTGCATGTTTCTGAAAGCATATCTTATGTGTGGGTTATAAATCTTTGAAAGACCCAACATGCCACTTTCTTAATCTAAACTAATTGCTTTATCTAGCCAGTTCAGTGAGTTTTTACATAACAGTATCTAAAAATGCTGATGACTCTCTAGCATTGAAGTTTGTGCTTACCTACAGGGATTGTAATTGCCATCAAGATTGTGAAAGTTCATTAGAAAAAACAACAATGACTGTTTGTCTACTCCAAAGAAAAGCTTTTGTATGGGTCAAGAAAGATTTCTTAAGATCTCTTATGATCTTGAAATTAGAACATATTGCCACATCCTTTGGATGTTTATTTTAGGCCTTTATTTTTTTTTAAAAAAAAGAGAGAATAGGACTGGATGGTCCAATATCTAAGTCAATCGATATGCCAACTACATCCGGCAGCATATTGTGATGATTTCATGCAACCATCCATCCATCCATCCATCCATCCATTTCTTATTTTTCTTATTTCACAAACATTTTTTGGAAGCATCCTTTATCGAGGTTTTTTTTGTTAGTTTCTGGACTGCAAATAAAAATAAAATAACACATCTTACACATAGTTTTGTGAGGAGACAGATACATAAGGGAGACAGATATATAAACAGGTCATTATACTACAGTTTAATTTTAGAAATCAGCAACATGCAAACCTTAGTCTGCTGACAGTCCCTTCCAGAAAATGATTTAAAGAAGTGACAGTTTTTTTCCAGTAAGAAATTAAGCATGCCTGAAGGACACACTGATTTATTAAATTTATAGACTCTTGGGGTGGGGTTTGTTTTGTATGCACTAAACATGAAAGTTGCAGTGACTTGAGGGTTTACTTTCAATTATTACATCACTTCCATTTTACGAATAAAAATAAAAGTTGTAGAGCACTCTACGGTTTTTAAAAGAGATTTAACATTTAGTCCTCAGAATATTCAGACTTCAATGAAATTTATTTATAATGGCTTATTTATGGCTATTGGCATTTTCAGACAGTGGTTTTAATTGAGGATGCATAGTCAGGAAGTAAAGACGTCAATCTTTCTATAATAAGGAAACAAGAGATTCAAAGATATGCTTTTAGAAGAGAAATTATATCCCCAAAGCAAAATTCTACAACTTTGAGATATGCTCAATATTAAAAAATGCTCAATAAAAGAAAGCAACATATTTCAGGAAGCATATTTTAGCTGATTTTAGAAGTGAAATATACAGGGAATTTTCATTAGGATAAACATATATTATTTTGCCAGGCAAGGCATCCAATCTTTACCATTTTGCTGACAATCTTGTGATTTTCTGGTCTTTAGAGAGGTTGGCATGAAAATCAATTGTAAATTTGGAGTTCCACCAAACAATTTTTTTTTTTTTGGCTTTTGTTATAAATCTTCATGGTGAAGCACAATTGATTATTCTCCATAAAACTGTAATAGTTCTCTACAAAAATTCAGTCCACGGTTTTTCATTTAAGCATGATAAGCTTTGTTGGTCTGTAGTCAGTCTGTTACCTTCTGACTAAAAAACTTACCAGAAGCATCGTGGAAGCTTCGTGAAAACTGTCACCTAAAAGAATTATGCCTTAGATTGACAATTCAATTACCAAAATGTGTATTCACGGAACACAAATGTCATAAACATTTCCATTTGTTTCTGCAGCAGGTACACTTCTGAAGAGAGGGACATAACCCCCGTTACCTTGTATTTTCTAATGCAGGAAAACTTTAATTAGATATAAATGAGTTGGATCAATGAATAATTAACTTCTATTAAAGTTTAAGTAGATTGCCTGACCTGGCTACTCTATTCTGAGTTTAATCTGGTATAGGTCTGATAATTAGTGTTAAAGGAATTGATGTCAGAGGCTGTCCTTCTCAGTCTTCGCACTGAGCAAAGTTGAGTCAGCCAAAAAGTTAATTTTAGAGACGATTTCTCAGGGCTCAAGAGACCGTAGCGTAATAGTGTATAATTTTACCACGAAACGTAACTTGAAAGCTGCTGATCATACTATATGCATTTGGGAGGGGCTAACAGCCTACTGGAGACATGGTGATCCTTTATGTGAGCCTAACTGAATACCTATGTTTTGGGGATCTCCAATTTTAGGATGCACTTTCAAGTTTCACCAAATAGTTCTTCAAGCATTTGTTCATCTGCTCATTTGTATCTCATTTCACACCTACAATGGGTTGACAATGTGCCAGAGGCTGGGGATGAAAAGATGAGTCAAACCCAATCCCAAGTCTCAGATGAACTGACAACGAGAGGGACAGAAAAGTGCGTGGACTTTACCTATTCAACGTGACAAGTGTTATGTTAGAGGCTTGTAAAGTGTTGAGAAAGCGTATAGATTGGGGCCTCCAGCTATACCTGAAGGAACAGTAACTAACATTTTGAGCCTTTACAAATGTTTTTTTTCTAACAATACTCAATCACCCCGAAGTAAGAGTGGAAGTAAATTTCAGCAGGTGAAAAGATACAGAGGTGACTTGTACTTGAGATGGTGCACAGTATTTAGAAAATATTATTTCTCATATACACATTTGATCTTTTGCTCTTAATTATCTGAGTTAACTTATTAAGAATTTAATTGAGTAATTACAATGTACAGGGTCATGTGGGGGTAACACGGTAAAAAATAAGACATAGATCTTTCAACAAAGGGTGTAATGGTTTATAGTTAAATGACAATAACATGAAAACTCTATTTTGAAGGAAGGGTAGTATTGAGTTTCTAGAAGCCCTGACTTTCACTAACGCTTTTTAAAAAAAATATCAACGAGATTTTATAGGAAAGAAAGAGCACTAAACAAATACTGGTAGTTTAATTACTTTGAAGGGAGCAGAATGATTTAGATTTTGTACTACTCTATCAGATTATTCATTAAATTTAACAAGTAAAATGTATGAAAGGTACTTCTGGGGATGTCTAATATGATGTTTTATAACAACAGATATCATCTATTAGTATAACAGGAATTATATTATGAATTTTAAAACTTCATATTATCTAATTTATTCCTCAAAACAACCACATGAGACAGGTTCTATTATCACATCCACAGGTCAGGAAACTGATGCCCAGTTTAATAACTTCCTCAGGATTATTGTGATGGTCCATTTCAAGTTTCAGATAAGCTCGTTTTTGTTTTCCACTTGTTTGGTCAAGCAAGCACTGGCCTGATTGTTACTATGAGGGTGTTGTGTAGATGGCTTTGCATCTATAATGTTGACTGCATCTATGGCTAATTGCATCTACAATTAACAAAGGAGAGTGCCTTTAACAATGTGGGGTGCCTTCTCATCCAATCATTTGGAGACTTTAGAAGCCAGAACTTAGGATTTCAGAAGTCAGAAAGAATTTCTGACTCTACTGCAGCCAGCCAGCTTCTTCTGGGGAATTAAATTTCACTTTCATCAGAGTTTCCAACTTGCCACCTGCCTTATGGAATTCAGACTTGCCAACACCCATGGTCACATGAGCCCATTCCTATAATAAATCTCTTTATATCTATATGTACATATATTCTCTCCATTTGGTTCTGTTTCTCTGGAAAACATTAACTAATACAGTTAAATGTCCAGTGAGTGGGAAAATAGGGATTCAGAGTAGGATCTGCCTGATAGTAAAGTTCATTATACCTCTTCTACTATGAATTAGGGTGACTATATGATTTATTTTCCGAATCAGGAAAGTATGCCTGGACACGTATGCCAGGACAACTGGCATAAACCAAGGCTGTTTCTGTTCTGAGCCCTGGGACATCTTTCACTGCCTCCAAAAGACCCATGCTCAGCTTGTGCATGGTACATTTTTGTTGGACACACAGATTGTCCGTTATGGCAATACTTGTTTTTGAACCTCTCTGCCTCCAGCTGTAGTTTAAACAACTTGAGACCAGAGTTGGATCTTCTCCATGTTTATATGTGTCTGGCAAAAGAAGGAGAGCAATGTTTGCTTAATAGTTACTTAAAGGAAGCGGGTGTGGCTCAATTGATAGAGCTCCCGTTTACCATGTGGGAGGCCCCGGGTTCGCTTCCCGAGGCCTCCTTGTGAGGGCAGGCCGGGCGGCG
>JAQZBX010016126.1:0-36814 GCA_029593785.1 Cabassous unicinctus | reverse complement strand
CATTTCCATTTCTGTAAAGTCAGTCATGTCTCTCCTTTCATTTCTGATTTAGCAACTAATTTTATGCATTTGTATTTTAAATAAATCTCTGACATAAAAAGTGGAGTTACAAAGCAAGCATACAACATTAATAAATACAAGAGATAATATGTAATATATAACATAGACATATACTTAAGAACAATACCTTAATAAAATTAAAATTAGCTCTGGCATTATATTTAACCATGTAATTACCTTTATCAGAGATATTTATTTCTTCACAGGGCTTCAAGTCACTGCATACTGTCCATTCCTTTCAAAATTGCAGGGTCACTTTTGCATTTCTTATAGGGTTATCTAGAGGTAATGAACTCTCACCAATTTTGTTTATCTGGGAATGTCTTAATTCCATCCTAATTTTTGAAATGCAGTTGTCTGTATATTGAATTCTAGGTTGATTTTTTCTTCATCCTTCAGTACTTTAAATATATTATCCCACTGCCTTCTGGCTTACAGCATTGCTGCCACTTACCACTTCCTTTTTCCCAGATCCTTGCAACTTCTATTGTACTTTCTGTCTCCATGAATTTGTCAATTCTGTAGAGTTCATGTAAATGAAATCATACAATATGTGGTCTTTTGTGACTGATTTCTTTCACATATCATGAGATTTTTCACAGTAAATCCATAGTGTAGTATAAATCAGTACTTGAATTTTCTTCATTGCTGAATACACATGTTGCTTTTGCATTCTTGAAAAAACACAGGGAATTCATCAAAAATACATTGACTTACATGTTATTAAAAAAAGTTGTTTGTGCTGAGATAGCTGAAAATATATGTGTAGTTGTCCTAATTTCATACATGTGGAAAATTTCTTCTTTTTCTCATTTTGATACAAAGCCCACAGAGTTTGTGAATGAATCTACTGATTGGTGGCTTTCTGGTGATCTGATGATTTTCTTCCATTCAATGATTCATCAATTACTTTCAAAAAATTTTTGGAGAAATTGTGGGTTTACAGAAAAGTACTGCATAAAATATAGGATTTCCACACACCACCCCAACACCAACACCATGCATTGGTGTAGAACATTTTTTACAATTGATGATGGCAATTTTTAAAATAATTGTGCTATCTTTTTTAACAGTAGTAGCCACCATTTATTGAGAGAGTCTATGTTCTAGGCACTGTGTGAATCAATTTATATGGATTACCTCATTTAAAACACCCATTAAACAACATGTAAAATATGTCCTAGTGGATTTTTAATTTCCATTATTTTACTTCCAGTTTAGTTTCATTTAAAAATTTGTCTCTTAATTGAAAGTCTCATTTTGTTCATATATTGTTCACTGGTATTCTTTATTCTTTGTGCATGCTTTCTTTTAGTTCATTGACGATATTTAGAACATTTGTTTTTAACATATTTGACTAGTAAATCTAATGTCTGAAATTCCTTAGGTATGGTATCTGTTGATTTATTTTATTCTTCCAAATAGGCCACCCTTTCCTGTTTTTTAATGCATTTTTATTTCTTTCATTGAAATGTGTACATTTGAATATTATTATGTGTCAACTCTGAAAATCAGATTCTCCCTCTTTCCCAGTGTTTGCTGGTTTTTTCCCCCTGTAGTTGAAGTGTATAGTAGTCTATTCTTTATTGATTTATTAAAACTATCTGAGCAAAGACTATGGTCCTCTTGTGGTCACTGAAATCTCTGACTCTTTATCTTGTATTCACCTAGTGTTATGACTAAGATTTCCCGGAATTCCAGGAACAAATAGCAAATAAACAAACAAAAAGCAAAAACACCTTTCCTAGTCTTTATACTTTGGCTCTCTTTCAATAGTTAGCCAGACTTAAACTGACCCTAGAGAACAGCCCAAGGTGACAGCTTTAGGTCCATTCCAAGCTTTTCTGAGCCTGCACTTTGCCAGAGGATGTGTGTCTCTTTATGTATCACTTTGTATTCATGGATACTGTTGAATACCATAATTCATAGAAGGAAAATCCTCTCAGCTTTTCATCTCAGGTCAGATGCACTCTAGCATGTCTGCAATGTCTTAACCATAAACTTCTATCTAAGTGGACTTACTTTGATGATCCCCTTATGGTGTTTTCAAGCCAATGCCTGCCACTTTTGTGCCTTGAATGAACTCCAAGATAGATGAAACAGAGATAAGCATGTTGACTCAGTCATTCAAATAGCCATCAGATGTGTTGGAACAGACATGCCTAAACCATACTTTGTGAACAAAATATGCTCTTTTCCCTCTGGAACCAGGAACCAAGGAACCTTCTAGGAACATGTGTTTCTGCCAAGCTGGAGAGGAAGGAGGGATATCAGGTAGTAAAAGTACCATAAAGTTTTCATACTACCTTTACATTGCCTTGAAAGGGGTTTTTAACATTTAAATTACCCACATGGCAAATCTATTACCTTCTGGAGACTGCACTTTGGAACAAAATGTCTTTATCTGGTTTGCCTCAGAATTTGTTTAGTTGTTAAAAACCATATTTTTAAATAATAATTTTTAAAAATTTAAACAATTTACTGAAGTATATCATTCATACATGAACATACATAAACTATAAGTGTTCAGTAAACATCATGATCTTAAAAAACAAACATGCATAACATCATGCAGGGCTCCCACACATCAAACCCCCACAAGCACCCTGCATTGTTGTGAAATATTTGTTAAATCATGAAAGAGCATTGTCAAAGTATTACCATTAACTATAGTCTGTATCTTCCTCCCCTAAACATTTTTAAGGATTTATTTATTTACTTTTATCCATTTTTAATAGATACTTAGATTACATCAATGTTATACAAAAACTATAGGAATTCCCATATGCCCCACTCCCCACACCTCTCACATCCTCCCACATAAACATCCTTCAATATTGTGGCACATTCATTGGAATTGATAAATGCATCCTGGGGCTTTGCCATTAAAGCATGGACCATAGTTCACATGGTAGTCTACATTCTCTCCCAAACAGTTTTGCATATTATATGATGATATAAAATGGCCTATATCTGTCATTCCAGTGTCTTTCAGGATAATTCCCAAGCAATGAAAAAGCCCCCGTATTAAAACTGTTTTTCCCTCTCCTGCTCCCAGAGCCTCCAGTGGCCACTGGCTCCACATCAATGTTGTAATTTCTTCCATTGCTAGAATCACAATATGTCTGTAGTAGAATACCAGTAAGCCCACTCTAGTCCATAGTTCTTTCCCCAATCCTGAGGATTCTGGGATGGTGATGTCCACTCCAGCTCTAATTGAGAGGGGACTTATATCCCATGGGGCAGATGGATAGGACTATCTTGCTTGCAGTTTCAGACTCTTCTGTTCCTTGGGATGGTCATGGTTCATCATTTCCTTGTTAGTTGTCTTGGGTGAGTCCAATGAGCTAAAAATAGGTTATGCAACTCTGCTGAGGTTCCAGGCCCAGCTGGCACATGGGCAGTCCAAAGACTCATGTCTCTTGGACTTACACCTAAAAACTCCAGCACCAAGTATAGGTTTAAATAGAAGAGACAGATGAGCCATGTGCAGGGAAGACATAATTGAGTCCAACTCTGTCACTCTCAGGAGAATAAACTCCAAAGTAGGGCCCACCAGCAAGGCACTAAACTCCAGAGCTATCAGCCCTGACCACAGTATCTGGATGTCTCCAGAGCCCTCAGAAGACCCACTCTTTGAAGTAGTAAACCTCTGATGTTTGCAAGAGTTGTAGGAAAGTTAGTTCTTTTTCTACTTGTTTTTCTATTTCTTTCAGGTTTGGGGATTTTATGTCTCCTTCCCTGTCATCTTGCTGAAGTCAGCCATTTTTCTCCTCAGTTTCAAATGATGTCTCTATAATTGCTAATTTGAATATCATGTATTTATTCCTGTTAAGTGAACAAATCTATGGAGTATGTAGACACTTTTACATTTGGGAATGAGACCTTATTGATGACAAGATAAAGATGCATGGGTAGCTTTGATCATTATCTCTTAGCATTTTTAACTCCAGTTTTATTGAATATATTTATTCTGGTTGAATAATATTTGGCACAATATTTCAAATTACTTTCACTGTATGTTTTGCAGTGTGTATAGAATGATCTTACTGAATAAGTGATTTTAGTAACTTTTATATATAGCTTCCAACAGCCTGATGACATAATAAAATGGAATATGAATTATGTCATTTACTTAAGTCTATTATCTCAAACACATTATCACAAAATAGTTCAATTTATATGCATAATTTTTTACAAATAGTATATATTGTAGCCATATATAAACATATTCTATTTTCTCCATGTGTCCATGGATCATATTTAACTCCTGAAATGCATTTTATTTCCTTTGGGAACATGGAGGAGGTAAGAAAATTAGAAGAATTCCCCAGTTGTCTCCATTCAGGCATTTCCCTCCCTAAATCATTTCTCTATGATGAAAATCCCACTTGACATGACTCAAAATGATGTAATTATCAAGGGAAAATCAATTTCCTATATTTAGACACCCTGGGAATTTAATTACTTTCTTAGGGATTAGTTTCTTGTGCATTATGCATAAAATATATCACTTATCTAAAGGCCTTTCTCTTAATTTATTTAGTTTAAATGTTTCTTTTCAAGACTCTGTGAAGAGAATGGAAATTGCATTTGAATTGCTTCCTCAGTCTTTGTGAACCAGCAATTTAATCACTACAAAGATAAGTTGCTATAAATATGGATGTTTTTGCATGTGTATTTTCAAATGCATGACTATAACATATGTCAATGTTTATCTTTACTCTCCTCTAAGAGCTTACAAATGATGATGATTCTGTTTCACTGACAAGCAACTTAAGTTTCTGTACCTTAAAAGGGTACCAAAATTATAGTTTTAATTGCATTATTAAACTGACATTGAAAGAAATTCAAGCCTATTTCTAATTTTTTATCTAACTTTTCAGGTTTTACAATTTTTTGCTACAAATGGAAATTATCTTCTAAATAATAGTAAGGTGATAGAATCTTTACTATAAAAAATTAATCCCCATAAAACAATTATGTAATGAAAGGCAACTTGATGCCAAATTACTGCCTAATCAAGTATGCATTATTTTATTTTAAATGTCATAGTGGAAGCAATCTATTCTAAGCTCTTATTAATATATTTCACATTTTATTTGATTATTGTCTTTATATGTCTTATTCTTTTTGAGACCCAATCCATTTTAAATCCTCAACTGTTGTTCATAATGGTTCTTCTGACTTACACTTTCTATTTTAAAAAGAAAATAGTAGCATCTTTAGTCATAAATTTATCATTTCCACATACCAGTTAACATAACTTACCTATTGTAGAGATTAAATAGATAAATGATCAAGTAAAATTTTCAAGTTTTATTATTATTTTAAAGAATTTTCTCCCACTGTGTGAGACAGACATTGTAGGGATCATGCCTATTTAGTTCAGAAAGATCAATTTGTTTGCTTAAATGAACATACCTAATAATGTCTAAACCTTGAAATTCAACCTAACCCTTTTGAAGTGAAGATACAATAGAATGGAGAAAGGGAAGGAATGACTTAGGATAGATAGAAGAGAGGAAGAAAAAGGAGGGAGGGAGGGAGGCAGGGAGGGAGGGAAGAAGGAAGGAAGAAAGGAAGGAAGGAAGGAAGGAAAGAAAGGGGGAATGTGGCTCTTTGGTTGAGTGTTGGCCTCCCACATGCAAGGTCCCATGTTCAATTCCTGGCCCCAGTACCTCAATATATATATGTATTTGATATGAATTAAATCTCTCAATTTTACAATTTGAAATCTAAGGCTTAGATTGAGTAAAGTCTTCATCCTAGGACATAGAGCCAGTGAATGTAAGAAATAAACCCTGATACTGAATCTTGAATTTAAATCCCATGCTTTTTCCACTAATATAAAATTATCAATATGTTTGATCATGATGAATTAAATGATAATATCTTTAATAATTTGAGCTCTATGAATGAGTAAAAATAAACTTGGTAAAATCTCACTGTTTAAAGGAGTTTATAATAATTTTAAAAAAATGACAGACATTTAAAATTAAATAGAAAGGCCACAGAAGAGCTATAAAAAGTAATAAGATAGTAAAAATGTTAAGTGTCATATTAATGATAGAGACCATAGCACTCAAGAATATAAAGGGGATGACTTCATTACAACTGGGAGTGTTCAGTCTGGTATATATTGATTAATGGACTAAAACTTGTGCTTACAGCTTTGAGATTTTAATAGTTATTTAGGGAGTAATAGAAAAAAAAATTTTTTTGCAGAAAACCTGAGAGGTACAGAATGGAAAGAAGTATGAGACTAGAAATATTTATTTGAAGATTTAGGCATTTGCCCACAACATGTGATTTGTAACATGAAATATTTACAAAAATATACTCTATTTGTATGACATGGGCTATTGTTTATTATAATTTTAATTACTCCAAAATTGCAACACCTGATAAAGAATATGTGTTACTGGATATACACTAATGAGCATTTAGGTTTTAGGTTTCAGCTATTATTTAATTTTAATGTCCATATTCACTTCTGTTACATGCTATTGGCAATCTCTGCAGCTTTTTTTTTATTTTTATGTATATTTATAATGTTTGTCATAATATATATCTATTGATGTTTTCTGTTGTATAATGACGTGTTTATATGCTTTTCTCTGTTTGAATCAAACAAAATCATATGCAAAATGTTTAAGTTCATGTACTTTATAGTTATGGAGCACAATTATTATTGAATGTTTCCTGTGAACATATTTTTGAAAATCAGTATGCACTGGTCACTATCTCCCATAACTCTTTTTACACCATCAGAACATCATTTTATATGATATATAGACTTGGAAACCTTATCCCTGCCTGAACCCCAAGTAATGTAAACATTTTGGATGAAAAATAATTTGATTAATTTGATTAAATAGTGAGTTGACCTAAAAATAAAATTTTTTATCACATTTACAAGACTTGTCTACAGGAGGTTTAAAACCATTTCTTGAAGGAATGATCTTGTGAGGCTGAAGAATTTTTATTTAGTAGAGGAAAAATGGTAGTTGCATAAGAAACTTATGAACCTTAGTTTTCTTCCCAGGTTGACACGAAAGTGCATTGTGGTATGTGGGGATTTGTTCTAGGGAGCACCTTTATGAAACCAAGGGGAACTTATGACTTGCAGAAAATGAAATCTTTATGATTAAATGTATATCCACTGGAGATCCACCACTAAAAGAGCTGGTGAAGCACTGTTAAAAACATACACACATACTATTCAAACTATTTCAGACTGATAGTGACTGTATCCAAAATATATTAAAACATGAAAACAATCAATCTAACTGACAATTTCACATCATGTAATACAAAATCTAGAAGAAATATGATTTGATAAATTTAGTTCTATTGGTTCACTATTTTCCCCAAAATGCTTTAGGTAACATGAACAATGTTTTTAATGGGTGGTCTTCCAGATAGAGCAAAATTACTTATAAAATAGTTTCCATATTTTTGTGCTTTTCCTTGTATTCCTACAGAGATTCCAAGAATGATGCATTTGGAGAACCACACCATCACTGAATTCATTCTTCTAGGACTGCTGCAATACACCCCATCTCATTTCTGTTTCTTTGTTCTCATTGCCATGATGTTCTTGGTAACACTGACTGGAAATAGTCTTTTGATTCTGCTGATCCTGATAGACCCTCACCTTCACACTCCTATGTATTTTTTCCTTTGGCAGCTCTCTTTAATTGACATGCTGTTCACACTTGCCATTGTCCCTAAGTTGTTGACTGACTACCTTCTGCACAGGACAGGCATCTCTGTTTCTGCGTGTGGGACCCAGATCTTCCTGGGGTTGGCCCTGGGTGGAACTGAGTGTATCCTCTTGGGCCTCATGTCTTATGACCGTTATGTTGCCATCTGCAAGCCTCTGCATTATCCTCTTCTCATGAACTGGTTCCTCTGCAAGCAGATGGCTATTTCATCATGGACCACTGGTGCTTTCAATGCCTTGATACATACTGTATATACTATGAGATTACCCTTCTGTGGAGCAAGAGAAATCCACCATTTCTACTGTGAAATTCCAGGGGTCTTGAGTCTCTCCTGTGAGGACACCTTGACCTATGAGACTGGAGTGTTGGTCAGCACTACCACTCTGCTTCTTATTCCATTTTCTGTTATCCTGGCCTCCTACACACTCATCTTGGTCACCATCTTCCAGATGTCTTCTTCTGAGGGACGGAAGAAAGCCTTTTCCACATGTTCCTCTCATTTGATAGTGGTTAGCCTATATTATGGTGCCATCATTTTCATGTACATGAGGCCAATCTCTTCCCATACTCCAGGCCAAGATAAAGTAGTGTCTGTCTTCTACACTATTTTTACTCCTATGCTCAACCCCATGATCTATAGTCTTCGAAATAAAGATGTGATGGAAGCCATGGGAAAAGTCCTATGGAAATATTCATTAACTTCTAAAATATGAAAATAAAATTTGGGTGGTTATTAGGTAATATTGGTTTTTTTATACCGCTTTTTAAACTATATGATGCATTTTTGACTATCTGATAGCAATATCATATTTGTCTATTTGATACAGTGATAGAATCAGGCTACTAACATAAACTAAATTAATTCTCAAATAGGAAAATCCTAATAGAGAACCATGAAATTATGAGATAACCTTGTATTCCTTATTGCATTGAAGATATAATTCAAGATAACAAATTACAAAACTAAAACACCAATCATGGGTGAAATATGGATACTGTTTTAAGTCACCAGGCAATGGTGAGAAGGTTGAACACTGGACTCTTGGGTGAAAGGAAGCAAAGCAAGGTAGAGAGATCAGAAGGCCTCTCCTGCTCTCTTATGCCTCATTTTGTCACCTATTCCAGAGATATATTTGCCAGTAAAGTCTCATTGTTTTCTACTTCCATTAGAAATCTCAGTGCTTCTCAGTTTTTATCCTTGCTGACTTATAAATCAGCCTTTTACAGCCTGTTAAGCTGTAACAGAATCCTTAAGCTCAAAGTCCCCTTAAAGAAATGAATAATCAATCCAATTGAGGACTCTGGCTAGTGGCCACTCTCCTATGTGTGGATTTTCAGGCCTGACTAAAGGCAATTACAAAAGCCTTACCAGACAAGCCTCTCAGGGTAAATCTGTCCAATCCAAGCAGATATGATGTGCAACTAAGTCTCTGAAACAAGTTGCAGTCAAGGACTTAACCCCCCAACCAGTCTGGCACCCATATTTGCATTTTTAACCTCTGATTTTCCACAGGCACCTCCATAGAATCCTCCTTATGGAGAGGGTGAAGAGAACTTGGAGGCACTTTTTTCCCACTCTGACACTGTACTTTCAATCTGAACACTCCATCCTTTCCTTCAGACCCTTTGTCGATATAACTTCAGTAGACTTTTTTGTCTGGAGCTCCCTTGGCATTGATATATACTACCAGCTTTGCACTGGTATGTCTGACCCTCATTCAGGAGGAGGGTTGGTTGGTGTTTTTTCAATAGGTTCACACTTGGCTTATACCATCACAGTATGTTAATAAAGAATTCACTCATTTCTATTTTGACTTAACTGCTGTTTTAACAGGTACCTTCTAAATCTTACAACCCATATCAGCTCACTCAGTTACGCTCAGTGCTTGAAACTGTGTAATTCTCTCAATGACTAAATTTTAATTTTCCTCATTATAGTTGTCATTACTGTTATTTAACTGTATTTTGAGGAAAGACCACCAATTGATGTCCTAAGTCTTTGATTGATAACTGTTGCAAAACTTGTACTTTTATGACATAAATGTTAACAAAGTGATACACAAATGCTTTGGTATTTAAAGCAAACAAGAAGTAAATATGGAAATCCACATTCATTCTCTGAGCTACATACTGGTGATGCAAGGTATAAAATATCCATTAACTGGAGTTAAGAATCTTCAGACTGGAGATTAGCCTGCAATTGAAGTGGAAACACTTACTAGCCATGTCTCTAATTCTGCAACTTTTTATCTGAGATATTCAAGTTCATGACACAAAGTCTTCAACACAGCACCTCAAACAGGCCATAGTGCAGAAATATGAATATCCTAAAGCTTTTGGTGTCCCTAATTTTCTCCTCTGTTGTAGGTTCTAATAAAATATATAGTCTATGAAGTAGTAAGTTCAAAGATGATAAAGAAAATTTATCAACATGGAGGTTCTTTTGTTAAGCAACATGTCAGCAAAAACAAAATCTAAGAAAGTTTCTACTTCCTGTAAATTTCCAGCTCATCCAGATCACAGAATTTAAATCTACCAATGAGCTATTGCCAACTCCCTGTTCTTACACCAGATAACCTCCTTATTGCTAAGGAACCACCTGCACTATCCATACTAAGAAATGTATTCTACATTAGCCAATGAAAAGCTCCTCACAATGTATTCCATTTTTATGTCTATGAAAGCCTGCTGCTCTCTGTTCAGTGAAATTCCTCTCTACCTCATGGCTATTGTAATCTCCCTAATTCATTAATTGATTCTATCAAACTCTCTGAGATCTAACCACATTTTACTCAAGTTTTTATTTTAAGAGTTATTTTGGTGATCATGAAGTGGCACAAATAAAACTGTTGATGGTCCTGTGAATAACCTGAGGACAGGTGTGCTGCCTGCTGGAACCCATTGCATTCACTGTCCTTCTGATGTCTCATCAGTCATTGGTGAGTTCCTTTTGGATCTGAGCTCCAGTCTTTTTGGGTTTGAGCTCTCTGATTTCAATGGGTTCCTATCCAAGGATTAAGAGGCCAACTATCCTTTGCTGGAAGATTCCTTATAAGGGAACTGAGACCCTACACTTTGGTTTTATTTACAGAATTTCTGCTGTGAGGTCTGCAGCATTTTGCTGCTGGTGTGGAATCCTGGAATTCTAATTGCACACATCAGGCTTGGCTTTGACCTCAACTTCCTTGGCATCAAATTCCTTGGAGGCTTAGCCTAATCTTCCATCTACCATCTGTCCCAGATAGTTGTACAAGACTCTGTTATGGCTTCATTCCATGTCCTGTATTGTGTCCTCTGGGGATGTACATGGTTCTCAGTTTCCATGTTATTCCAAAAACACTTCAGAGATCATAAGGATATTTCAGAATTCCTTCTGAAAATCTCAGAATCTCAGGGGCTTACTAAGTACCTCTCTGACTCAATACACACCCATCCATCCTGAGCTGTCTACCCTGTGGTAACCAACCCATGCACTGGTCATTATGGGTCCCAAGAGAGTGATTCTGCCCTGACATCAAGACTACATTTTCCTTTGTTTTAAATTCCCAAATACATCTCATCTTTCCATCTCAGATACCCTGTGACTACTTTTGTGACCCCAAGAAGTAGTTGGGAAGCAATGTCTACAATACCTTACTTTATTGTAGAAAATTTTACTAACTCACTTCCCACATCAATAAGAGCTCTTGCCTCCTCTTCCATCACAAATGCTTTTATCTCCTCTAAGTAATATATAAACATTATGCTCTGGATCATTGAGTCTTTGTTTATTTGTAAAACCAAACCAAGTGTTTAATCTTCACACACACACAAACACAATTTTCAATTAACATGGTTTTGCAAATTCAATATATGTTTGTGTATTTCACATAATTATCTTTTCTAGGAATATACATTAACTTGAGACATGTAAGCACTTAGAAAAATTAGGTATAATCTGGAAAACTTAAGTATTATCTGGAACATATAAAAACATTTTATTTTAGTAGATATGTTAGCCAATTTAATAACTGGCAAATTATTTTAAAAGAATTAATATAGTCATATATTACTGTACATTTACTTAATATATATAAATATACAAAATACAGAAAAATTTTAGTGTAATGATATTTTTGGGGTGTGAAATTGACAATATTTGGCCTTTGTCCCACTCAATTGAAAAAGTTATCACAAACTCCCTACTCCACCCTCACACACCCTCTGCCAATTCTGGCCTAAACTAAGGCCATTAAGCATTATTAGTGAGTCATCTTCCATTTTGATCAAATCTCATGGGGAATTACGAAGTGAACACATGCAGAACAAATATTACAACAAACCTGCAAATAAAGAAGCCTATAGTAATATTAGTAGATGTGTCTCCACAGATGTACCTAAAATATCAAGGTCAGTATTAAGAGGTGAATATGCACTTTTAAGCAAACGTGGAAGTCTGCTCAGATGAAATATGTAGAAATGCTGTGAAATTAAACAGAGATTCAAACTTTTATTTTTTATGGAGAAGAAACATTCAAATGATTTAAAAGAACTTGGACTACAAATAAGAAAATTTGCATTTGGTCTTTGTACAGTA
The DNA here is from genome assembly GCA_029593785.1 of Cabassous unicinctus. NCBI lineage: Eukaryota > Metazoa > Chordata > Mammalia > Cingulata > Chlamyphoridae > Cabassous > Cabassous unicinctus. Next base: position 24,448 of record JAQZBX010016126.1, on the reverse strand, counting down.
CTAATAAAAGTGACTGACATATTTCAAATCTCATTAGCCATGGATGACAAAAATAATTTTTATTAAATGAATTGGTATAAAATTTCCATGTACAGTTCTTTAAAACATAAAAATAAATGTACTAGCTGACTGTGGGTCACTTTTTAAGACAAAGTTCTCTTTGTGCCTACAACTTTACTTCTCTTCATTTCTGGAAAGAACCTTTGTGATCACATATAATCTATTCTGGAATTAAGGTGAAAAGTAGTGAAATTAAACATAATTCAGTGGCTGATATTTTATATGAAAATTTTTTGCCACATTTATGAAAATAGACATTTAAAACATGATGATAGTGGGTGATGAAGGTCAAAATAAAAGTATATGTGAAATAGATGAAAGCACATATGATGGGATAATTTATTTAGCCTGATTGTCCAAAGAAAGTTGAATAATAAGAGTGTATTTAAAAGGAGCATAAAAGAAAAATAGGATTTAACACATTAGACAACAAGATCTCCAGATCTTGAGGGAAAGGTGATTTTTTAGAAGAGCAGAGAGGATATAGTATATGTGGCTAGAACGGGTTACAGAATCTCTGAGATAGAGCTGGAAGTGTCAAGGAATTTGAGGATATTCACAATGGATTTCATATTCTTGGCATTGTTAGTGTTTACATGTAGGCACCTCATGTGATTATATATGTTTATTCAATTTTATATTATCCTTTTAACTGTGTAGAAGGAATGATATTGTAGTTAAGGCTGTCATTTAAAAAACAAGATAAGCATTGGAAGTTTAGAAGTCGGTCTGGTGAAGGTGAATGCTTTTTATACAACACTCTTCAGCAGGATCTATGGGGTAAAGGTGAAACAATAGAGAGTTGAGTACTTTATCATTTTTGTTTATGTTTTGAGCTAATTTAAAAACATGATGTTTGAACTGGAAGAGAGCTAAGGGTTAGACTGTGACCTATTGGCACAGGTGTGTGCAGCGTCAATCCATGTGAGAACTGAATTCAATTAAGTTGCTTCAGCTGAACCTGAAAATAATATTTAGAGTAAAGTCATCAATGATAATATATGAGGATTATGTTTCCTTTGTATATTTTTTTCTGTAAGAGAGAAGTATTTACATTGTGTTGAGCCTTTATCTAATTGTTAGTTCTTACTTGCTGTTGTGTTTTGTACACTCACTAAACTTTCAGTAAAATAAGCATAATAATATTTGTACTGATAACCAGGCAGTGGTTTTGTGAGAATCCTGATGACTCAGGACAAGTCAATTAAATTTCTTTCAATTTAGTTGGGTGTTTGAATATTTAAATTCTTAACAAATTAATTTTTGAAATTGATTCTAATATTTTATTCAAGTAAAGAGAAGCCCATGGAATTAAAAGTTTGCTATGTAAGGTAATGGTCAAGTAACAAACTTCTATGCTCATACACATACATCTACTTGCAGAGGCAACAGCCGATGGACGGTTGTATTATTTTATCTAAATTTTCCTCTTTTGCTTACTTTTATGTTTCCAAAGAATATGGTTGATGTAGACTGCAGCATCCTTGACCATAGGCTGTTGTGGGTGAGTGGTTTCTCAAGACTAATCCCACCAAATCTTCCCTCCAATACCCTCTCTCAAAGCAGTTGTGTCCCACTTGGTTTGTGTGAGAGTGAGGAATTGAAGAATTGTTACAGCTTTGCTTTGTCCTCTAGAATTTATTGTTAATATGAAAAATATAATGTGAGACCTGATGATATTTGATGTTATTCTTCCATATATGATCTAATTTTTATTTTTATGATATTCACTTTTTACCTGATATTCTCAAGTGAATGTTTTCAAGAATTTATTTAAAATTTCCAATTAAAGGTCTTTTAATAAAGTAGTTTTCATTCATATTGTTGGATTCTTTGTTTGAATGTTGGCTCATATTTTCAGTGCTGAGAAATACTTTGAAAATTTCATCTCCTTATTTTTTTTATGGATGTACCAGGGATTGAAACTGTGACCTCATATATGGGAAGCAGGTGCTTAAATCACTGAGCTACACCTGCTCCCTAGTCATCTCCTTATTTGTTCCATACATGTCAGGAACTACCCTGATCATCTGTTTGTAATCTTGCATGGTTTTTGATTTTCTAATTTTTCAATTTTTTCTTATTATATCTCTATCTATTTATTTCATTTCATGGAGAATCCTATAAATAATTTTTAAAAGCATTGGATCAATAATTTGTTTCAGGTAAATTTAAATTTTCAGTAGAACTTCTTGTTCATCGATGGTGCTTTTATGAAATACATTATTTTTACTTTGTGGATTTAGTACCTCTTTATATGAATGTGGAGATATTGCTTTTTAAAATACATATATATTTTGTTTCTACATTTCTCTTTTCCTTCTCCATCAATTTTTGTTGTGTGAGTGCATTTGTATCTCTCTCTTTCATGGTGGAGGCTTCCTCAAAATTCTTTTAATCACTGTACCTAGAATAATAATTTAGTAAAAGGGCTCCGGGCTCAATGCTTTTATTTCTGAATCATCCTATTAAAGTCGTATGGGATTATTTCCTTTTTATTGTTTCAAAGGGTTTGTTGTATAAATGTTTGCATCCTCATTCTTGCTTCTTTAGATAATAGTTTTTTTACCGAATTAATTTATTATTCTTTTAAGGTGTTGAATGGTTTAATTTATACTTCACATCATAGACAGAACACAAAAATTTAAAACAAAAACAAACATCACTGTTCTGTATTTATATTCCATGGTATCCCCTCTTCGTTTAGTAAAAACCAAATGCTATATGTCATACTTTGCTCTATGGTTTCTTGTAGAGAGATGAAGGGCTTTCAGATCCCACGTACTTCCTTAGAGGTTATGGTAGTATAAGGATATTTCAGTATTCCTTCATTCCTTTTGTTTGCTGGGATGAGATTTTTAATGACTCACTCATTCTTTAACAAAACATATAGACATCTTGATATGTCTATTCTCTTGTAGTCTTCCCATGAATTGGTGATAGCAGGATGATTCTGCCATGAGATCAAAACCACTGGATTCAAAACCCCAAATCCATTTGGTAGTTTCTATCTCAGATCGCCACACCTGGCTTTGTGACCTCAAAATGGATAATTTTGAGATGGGTCTAAGATGTCTTACTTTCAAGTTGAAATTCTTTTAAGCCACCTTCCCCTCATGAACTCACCCTTTCTTTTGTAAAAGTTTTATCATAAATGTTATCATCCTCTAAAGATGAGGACATTATTACTATGCTGTGAATCTACTAAGCATGTGTGTTCTTTTATATTCAAATGAAGTGTCTTATTATCGACCAAAGAACATTTTTATTTTAAAAAAAATACACATATTTTTATTTTTAGGTAATTTCAAGTAATTTTTAATTGAAGTTTTAATATTAAAATATTTTCCAAAACCTTAAAATATACAAAGCAAAATCTTTTTTTAATAAATTTTATTGATACATATTAATAAAGCATACAATTCATCCAAGGTTTACAATCCATGGTATTTGCTAGAAGAATCACTTAGCTATGCATTCATCAATCATGTTATTATATAATTCATGACTTCATTTCTTCTTACCAATGCACAATATTCCATCATGTATTGTATTCTCCACAATTTATCCTTTAATCAATTGATGGACACATTTAAAGTGGATGAAAAGTTAGTTTTTCTAACTGAAATATACCATTACTGCATTTCTTGGGACCTGTGGAAAATTTAAAGAAAAAAAAAAGGTCTTATCTGCAGTAACAATATATTATTGCTTATTTTAACATATTATCCCATGAAATTGAATAAAAATCTCATTTTCATTACCTATAGTCATAAGAAAAATATTTATATTTAATGCACATTACAACAGAATGGAATAAAAATGAAATACCTAATCACTATGAAAAATTAAATATAACTGAATGATGTGATATTTTTAAAATTTCAACCAAGCTATATTACACAAGCATATATATATATAGGCTTATGTCTTTTTATTAAATTTATCAAATTTATATTTTAATTTATTAAGTTTGGTGACAAATATAAATAAAATGGGAAAATATTTTAGTATATGCACTCACATCACTATTATTCAATAACAGATGTCATTATATAAAATGACTCCACAGAATGTCAGTGAAATATTGATATTAGAAAAATCTGAATAAATGTATTTGTTTCTTTTCCGAATGATTTCATCTTTAACTCCTGTGAAACTTACAAGAAAAAGTATTATCAGAACTCCTCATCAAGTTTGGTCTCAGGCCATCCTGTGTTATTAGTGACATAACTTACATTGTCCAAGTCTCAGAGCACATTCCCAAGTGAAAAGAAATAAAACAAGTAATAGAATCAGTTTCCAGGTAAATTAGCCCTGGACTGCTTGTTTCTGCTGAATTGCCTTGAAAGAATCTAAATTAGCAAGTACAGGGATGAGAGTTGAAAAATTAGTTTTGTTAAAAAATATTCAAAGTAATTTTTCTGAAAAAATGATTTCATTCAAGTGATCACTGTAGGACTACAGTCAGCTCACAGGCCAGAGAGTTTGTGAAAGTGGGAATACATAAAAAAGTTAGTCATCCTAATTTTGTTTTTATTTTCATTCATCACAGATGAAGAGGGATTCTTCTACAAGTACTTAACACACTTTCTTTAGAATGAGTTAATAGGGCTTTATACAAAATATTATAATGAGCAATTGGTAAATTTTAGTTCTCCAAAAAATAATTTTTGATTAAAGAACTCCAAAAACAAAATTTTATTTGGTCAAGTGCATTTTAAAGGTAACACATCTATTTAAGCTTTAAAGTAAGAATGAAAAATAAAAAAACAATTGCTGTTTAAACATTTGTACACACTTTTAGCATATGAAGCTTTTTTAAGATGTAAAATGCTATCACACAATTCTGGAAAGAGCTGCAGTGATGGTCATTAATCTACAGTGAGTGAAATGATAATGAAAAGTACTGGAATTGGAAATATACTTGATGGTTGATGTAGTCTAGGAACTACTATTTCTACAACATGACTTACAAAGAAATAATATTGGTGATCCCTTGTAATCAAAATGTATTATTAGATCAAGACACATTTAAACTGAAGCACCATAGGAATTGGACTTCCTTTAAAGACTCCAAGAAACCATTTTTCTAAGATGATAGGTTATTACTCTTCCATTCTTTATTGGAGTTGTGTTCTTGGAAAGAACAAATGTGAATATGGTAATTCTGAGAGACATGAAGAATAGATAAAGGAGAATATATTGAAAAGAGTTCCTTTTAAAAATGAACACAATTATAATGGCACAAAGAAAATTTTCATATACATTTTCTACCATCTACTGCCAATAGAGAATTTATATTTTAATGGCTTTAATTTTTTTCTTTCTTTCTTTTAATTATTTTTGTATTTAGAGTACTTATAAAAATGTGAACTGATACTCTATCATGATCATTACCTCAAAATATTTGTGGGCAAAGTTTGGTTATACATTTAAATAAAAAGTTAACATATGTTTATAAAGAAGTTAATAAAATATATGTAAGAGATACTAACATAGATATGTAAGATATATTTGTAAGATAATAAAGCATTTAAAGTCAATTATAATGTCTTAATCTATAAGATGTTGGTGATATCAAACTCAAGATATAAGGAAAGGGTTAAATGCAATTTAATCTTAGCACAAATCTTGACACATGTCAAAAGCCACCTAGTGGAGATATTCAATAGACTTGGTTCAGATTCAAGGTTTGTTTTTCTTACTCACTATGTAACCATTGACAGAATGTTTTATATCTGCTCTTTATACTGGGGTTTAATGTCATTAATGCTGATGTCAAAATCACTAAGATTTTAGAGGAGTTAAAAAATGAAAGTGGCCACTTCAGAATCTGAAGGGAGGGAGAGGGAAAAATAGACGTAATATGGGGACATTTTAGAGACATTCGAATTGTCCTGAATGACATTGCAATGACAGATAGAGGTCATTATATATCTTGTCATAATGTACAAAATTGTGTGGGATAGATTTTAAACTATAATATAAACTATAATCCACACTTATTGGCAATGCTCCATATGTGTTTATCAATTGTAACAAATATACCACACTAATGAAGCATGTTGTTAATATTTGAATGTTTGGGAGGGGTGGGGAATGGGACATATGGGAACCCCCTACATGTTTATGTAACATTTATATAACCTAAGTATCTTTAAAAAATAAAAATAAAAATAATAAAAAAATGAAGTCGGGTAAAAATGTTTAGTAAATGATCTATAAAACTCTTACGTGTTTTATCAGTGAGTAAAAGCTAAACAGATGACAGCCCTGTGAAAAATCACTTGACCATAGATGTGAAGGTCTATTTTTTATTTCTTAATTCAGTTCAATTTGTCAATCTGTCTGTCTTTATGCTTAGACGAGAAGGAAAAATTCCTAGAAACACACTAACAAACTACATTGACCCTACAAGAAATTCAAGAACTCAACAAACAAATCACAGTGAAGAGATTGAAACAGTCATCAAAAACCTCCCAAAGATGAAATGCCCAGGACCAGCTGGGTTCACAAGTGAATTCTAGCAAACATTCAAAGATGACATAATACCAATCTTGCTCAAGCTCTTCCAAAAAGATAAACAGGAAAGAATGCTAGCAAACACATTCTATCAAGCCAACATCACCCTAATACCAAAACCAGGTAAAGATAGTACAAAGAAAGAAAATTACAGACAAATATCTCTAATGAATATGGATGCAAAAGTCCTCAATAAAATACTTGCTAACAGAATCCAAAAGTACATTAAAAGAATTATACACCCCAATCAAGTGGGTTTTATCCTAGATATTCTAGGATGGTTCAACCCAAGAACATAAGTTAGTGTAATAAACCACATTAATAAATTGATGAAGAAAAATCACGTGATCCTCCCAATTGATGCAGAAAAGGCATTTGACAAAATAAAGCATCCTTTCTTGGTATAAACATTCCAAAAGATAGAAATAAAAGGAAGTTTTCTCCATATGATAAAGTGCATATATTAAAATCCTACAGCTATCCTTATACTCAAAGTTGAAAGACTGAAAGCATTCCTGCTGAGATCAGGAACAAGTGAAGGATGTCTACTGTCACCACTGTTATTCAAAATTGTGACAGTCATCTAGCTAGAGAAATTAGACTAGATAAAGAAACAAAAGGCACCCAAATACGAGAGGAAGAAATAAAAATTTCACTATTTGCATCCTGGAGTTGATGCCTTAGCTATAGAGCTAAGTCAGACAGAGAAGGGAATATTTAAGTTCTAATATTGCTATTGAAACATTTTCTTTCTAAGATATATCTAAAGAGGACTTCGAAATAAAAAAGTATAGTAAATGCCATCTAGCCTTTCTTCTTACATCACCAATATTTATTTAAGTGATTCATTATGAATGAGTTACAGGAAGGTGTGAGAAGTGAGTTTTAGACACAAAGCATCAGGGAATAGACAAGTGGCCAGGAAAATTATAAATCACTTCATTAATACCTCCCAATTAAGCCAAAAGAACTTTGTGTGACATTACTGGATGGAGACTATGACTGCTTGAAGAGAGAAATTAATGTCATGAAGGAATTTTTGAAACTGCTGGGTAAGTAGCAGAATCCTTTTTTCCTGACAACCAACACTGACCCAAACATCAGTAAAAATACATATGTGGCAATAATATGGACACTGCATTAATCTGAATGCCTTCACCCTCTGTTTAGCAATTCTTCCTTGCCATCTGGCAGGAATCCAGGTTTGGCAGAAACCAACCCTTGGTAAGACAGCATCTCTGATGATGTCTTGATTTAGAGTTTTTCACAGCCTCAGAACTGTAAACTTTTACCCTACAATTCCCATTATAAAAGCCAATCCATTTCTGGTATTTTCCATTGGCAACCCTTAGAAAACTACAACAGGAATTTAAAAATTCAAATATTTTGAAAACCATTTTGCAAATAAAACATTTTAAACTGACCCAACATTACTACTTCCAAAGTGTTACATGTCATTGTTTCAGTTAAAGAATACCATGAGATATCTAAAAGTATTTAAGGTATTTTCTGCACACATACACACAAATGAGTACTTTAAGTTTTCTAAAAATTGTCCCACCAATGTGAGTAACATTATCCTTTTCATTACTTATTTTAATACTAAAATTTAAAAGACAGTTACATAAAATGATTACTCTCAATTTGTGTGAAATTTTAAGAATTTCAACAAACTAATATATGCACACATATATGAAAACATATATAGATAGAGTTAGATGTATACACACACATATATATGTGTGTGTGTGTGTGTTTCTTTCCCTTTTGTGAATTGACCTTGAACATTTGTGTGAAAACATCCAGAAAAAATATCAGAACTCATCAACATTGGCCTGAGGCCATTTTATGTTATTATTGACTTACCTTACATTGCCCAAGTCTCAGTAGTCATTCTCAGGGGGTCATACACATAAAAACAAGTAATACAAACACCAGGTAAAGATCCTGGGAATTCTGGAGGCTGCTGAGTTTCCATGATGGTATCTAAAATGTGAAGCCTGGGATGAGAGATGAATACATAATTTTATTAGAAAAATACCAAGGAAGTAAACTCAGTAAAGTACTTTGTCCATGTGATAACTGTAGGACAATTGTGAGCTGAACAAAGCAGTGAGTTTTGAATGTAGGAAGATAAAGGAACTAATACTAGTTAAATTGTTATGTGTATTCATATTGGAAAATGGATACTTCTGTAAGTGTGCAAATGTACTTTTGTTAGAATGAATGAAAACATTTATTATTGTTTTGGGGAATAAGCAGATTCAGAGATCTCACTAATCAGGAGAATTCAAAAAGAAAATTTTACATCATGAAATTGAGAAAAAAATGTATGCCTATATATAATACTTACATATTTATAGATGCATTTTCATATATAGAATATATACAAAATAATAAATATTATTAAAAATTAAAATTGAATGGGATTCATGACCATTTGTATACATTTTTTAAGACATGAAACTATTTTAAAATTTAAAACATAAGCTATAATATTTTGGAAAGAACTAGTGTGATTGTGAATTGCCAACTCTGAAATTATGAATGTAGTGGAATTGAAAATCTAGTCAAATGTTTATTTTATCTATGAACTATTTTCCTGAATTTATCATGAATAAGACTGAAGCCTGTCCTCAAAGTTACCCTATTTATGGAAATATGGTGACTTGAAAAAAATGATAAAATATATAAGAAAAGTTTACATGTACTAAAATGAAACCAGATAGCAAAGAAAATTTATTTGGCCAAAAATGTAAAGATAAATTTATGTGAAAACATTTTATTAAGCAAAGATTGAAGGAAAAATAGGATTTGTTAAGGAAGGGAATTTGCATTGTTTCTAGAGCCTGTGATAGAATCTACTGAGAAAGGTGTGGCAGTTTGAGATTATTTTATGAATCCCCAAAAAGAGAAAGATTATGTTTGTTAGCTAATCTAGTATTCTGGGTGTCACACCATTTTGATTATATTGGATTCAGTTGAGAGGTCCTTGATTAAATTACCTGTTAAGATTAGGTCTTTAACTCAACCACATCAGTAAGGCTTGATTCAAGTTGAGGCCCTGCCCCCTTGGTGAGCTGATTTATATAGACACTCACTACAGAAGACACAAGGGAAAAGAGAGAGCTCTGTCATTTTTTATCCTGGGGCCCCAGGGAAAGATGAGACATTCACTTGATAGTTTGCAGCTGAGAGACAAGTCCTAGGCCAGGCTACAGCAGAGATTGGAAAGAACCTTAAGAGCCTTAAGAGGAAGAGGAAGTCCTGGAGAGAGAAACCAGGAAGAGATCAGCAACCATCTTGCTTCAAAACGTGGCAAATGATTTGGTGAGAAAGTAAACTTGTATTGGACTCTTTATGGCCTTATAACTGTAAGATTTTACTCCAAATAAATACCCTTTATAAAAGCCAACAGATTTCTGGTACTTTGCATTGGCACCCTTTTAGCAGAATAATAGAAAAGGGAAAAAATGCAAACAATTTGAGAATGTTTTAATATGGCACATGTATCAGGAATAGCATTCTTCAGGAATAGAAGTGTTTTCATGAAGGTATGTGATGTGATCACATTGGTGTTCATTCTATTGTGTAAAACATTTGAAGGTGTGGATTAGTGTTGTGATTTAAATGATTCTGGATTTAATATGGCCAATTTAGAAATGGATGGCATGGTACATGTAAAATTTGGTGAAGTTCAGAAATAGAAGATATGAAGTAGAATTCTAGGGATAGTGGCTAAATATTTTACAACACTGTTCAGCAGGAATCCTATATGAATTTTAGAAAAAAAAAAGTTGTTTGTTTGCTAATTCATAAATGCAATATTTGCATGCAAAAGGAGAGGCAGATCATTGGAAGACAGATGTATCTTTTTTTTTTTAAGATTTATTTATTTATTTATTTATCCCCCCCCTTTGCTGCTTGTGCTTGCTGTGTCCATTCACTGTGTGTTTTCTCCATGTCTGCTTATCTCCCCCTTGCTGTGAAGTCCCACTGCATCAGCCCACCATGCCACGTGGGCTGGCCTGCCCTCACAAGGAGGCCCCGGGAAGTGAACCCGGGGCCTCACACATGGTAAACGGGGGCTCTATCGATTGAGCCACACCCGCTTCCTGTTGTGAGGTCTTGCTGCATCAGCCCACTGGGCCCCGCGGGCCGGCCCGCTCTCACAAGGAGGCCCCGGGAAGCGAACCCGGGGCCTCCCATATGGTAAACAGGAGCTCCATCAATTGAGCCACACCCACTTCCCTGGATGTATCATATTACAACCACTTTTTATTTGTTCACCCAGGCTGTTTCAGGAGGGGAGTATTTCCTGTTTTCTACTTGCTTTATTTGCCATAGAATGAAGAGTGGTTATTTGGTTTTTCCAACCCAGCTCCTGAGTTGGTGCACCATGAGAACAAAGAACACACCTGGCACTTAGTCAGGCATAAGCTTTATTAGGACTTACAGACAGGAGAGGATCTCCTACGGTGGCAGTTCAAAGAATGAAGCTAGCGCTCCACAAAGAGACAGGAAAAAAAGGGATGATATAAGCAGTTTCAGAACAAGGACATTCCATAGGGTATGAGAACAGAGTTTCTGCTAGGGTCATGTGAAACATACATATTGTGACTGGTGATGTTTTCACTATGCTCATAAGAAGGACATTTACCAAGGATGTTTACTGCTTTGGGAAGATTATAGTTTATGATATCATATATACATTCTCTCCTCTCTGGGAAGAGTTGTTAATCTTTAACTTATGTCTAGGTCACACAGGTGACCACATGTTGAGGACTTAGGGGAGAGCCCGGGGTTCTCACATTCCACTCACAAATAGCAGCCTACATTGACCATAGGATTAGCATTGCATCCACAGTTCTTAGAATGTTAAGGGAGTGATCAAGAATATATGCACGACACTGAACATTAATGAGGGCACAGGTCCCACCTTGTGATGTAGTTAGAATATTGAAATCCATCCCATTTTGTAAAACTGCCTTTTGTAGCTGAGTAGTTTGTTTAGTTAGGAAATTGCTACTTTTGAGTCATTAAGGGCTTGAGAAATTTGATTGGCTAAAACCTTATGTGTTTTTCAGTGACAATTGCAATTTTACCTGGCACAAAAATGGCCAATGGGTAGAAGCACCAGGGGGCACACTTTACTCCATATCTAGCCTTGATATTAAAATTACACAACTAATGGGGTAACCACCCTACACCACCAATTACCTCTTGTCATTTAGTGCAGACAGAGGTGATGTGATCTAGGGTAACAGAATCAGCTGTTAACCATCCTAAACCATTATATACCAAGTCCTAATAAAGGTCTGGACTTATTCACCTGTTCCCTTACAAGGGAAAAATATAATTATGAGTCTCACTGAAAGATGGCAGCTGAAGCTCGGTCTTAAATGAGACCGTCTTGTTCCAAACTTATCAATGGATGATAGTCTACCATGCCAGCAAGGTATCCCATGTTCTCCAATTTTCAGGAGTCAAAATCCAAGGAAGGCCAGTAGTACCCAAGTATGGTAAGTCTGTGCAAACCCAACACTGGGCTCGACTGTGGACATGGGTTACTGCTGAGGCCCACTGTAGAATGTATTGTCTAGGGTGCTATCTGCAAAAAGAAGGATGTTTATGGGGAACAATTAGAGGCATACCATGCTGGTCTAATAGTATACAAGCACCTTTTCCATTACTAGATAACAAAGTACCAGGTAAGAGAGTCCTATGAGGAGGTTTCCAATATCATATATTTTCCCCATTTAAATTATCTGAATTTTCTATGGTGACCCCAAAAACTAGTTTAGGCATAAGGAAAGTCCAAATAGACGCACATAGGGTGCCAACTATTTGCTGTCCTGATAAGATGATTTTCTTTTTTTCTTTGTTTTTAATTTTATTTTTTGAAAGATACTTAGATTACATAAATGTTACACAAAAATTATAGGGATTCCCATATGCCCCACATCCCCCACGCCCACAACCTCCCACATAAACATCTTTCATTGGTGTGCCACATAACCTGCAATGGATATACACATCCTGGGGCTTTGCCACTAAGCACGGACCATAGTTCACATTGTAGACCACACTCTTACCCACACAGTTCTGCATGTTATTTGCTGTTGTAAAATGGCCTATATCTGTCATTGCAATGTCACTCAGGATAATTCCCAAGTCCCGAAAAGCCCCTGTATTACAATTGATTATCCCACTCCCTGCCACCAAAGTGTCCAGTGGCCACTGGCTCCACATTATTGTTGTAATTTCTTCTTTTACTTGAATCACAATATGTCTATAAGAGAATACCTGTAAGTCCACTCTAGTCCATAGCTCTCCCCCCAATCCTGAGGAGTCTGGGATGGTGATGTTCACTCCATCTCCTAGTGAGAGGGGGCTAATATCCCATGGATAAGATGGATGGGATTATCCTGCCTGCAGCTGCAGAGTCTCTCCATTCCTTAGGATGGCTGTTGTCCATCATCATCTCCCCACCAAGTGTCCTGGGTGAGTCCATTTAGCTGTAGAGTAGGAGTTGCAGGTGCACTGAGATTCCGGGCCCAGCTGGCACATGGGCAGGCCCAAGACTCCAGTCTCTGGAGGTACACCTACAAACTACAGCACCACATATAGGTTTGAATAGAAGGGACTTCTGGACCTTGTGCAGGGTGGACATATTTGAATCCAACTCTGTCACGCTCAGGAGCACAGATTCCAAAGTAGGGCCCACTGGTAAGGTGCCAAACTCTGGATCTATCTGCCCTGATATAGGACCAGGGTGTCTCCAGAGCCCTCAGGAGCCCCTCTATTTGGGGTGATATCCACATTGGAAGCCTATGAGGTCCTACTGAGATGTGCATCAGCGTTACCTCTGGGATGAACTCTCGACTCACTTTGAAGTCTCTTAGACATATGAACTCATTTGTCTTTACCTTTTCCCCCTTTTATTCAAGGTCTTTTTCCAGTCATATTGCTAGTTGGCAATAAGTAGTAATCTTTCATTGCCAGGGAGGCTCATCCCCAGAAGTCATGTCCCGTGCTGGAAGGAAGGTAATGCATTCATATGTTGAGTTAGGCTTAGAGAGACACCACATTTGAGAAACCCTTAGGCACCCCATAACAATAGGCAAAGTTTCAGTTTCAAGAGCAAAGCCTCGTAGGCTAGTCATCAATAACAAGAGCCTATCAGTGGATCATCCTCCTTAGCCAGACACTGCCACTGCACTTGGTGAACTTTTGCTGCTCCCTTGGAGAATGTGGCAGAGCTCTCCAGGCTGGGAATTCAGTATTCTCTCATTTACTGAGTGATCCTCCACCCACTGTGACCATGCCCCATGAGCATTTGAACAACTTTGTAGACCTTTTATGTATGTTCAGGTGAACTTCCACTGATGAAACCCCCATCCCTGACCCTCCCCCACCAATATCTTCTCCCACCCCAGTTGTAACCCTTCTGTGATCCAAAGCTTCTTTAAAAGATAAAGCCCTAGCAATAGCCAAATCCAATAAATAGGAAAATGAGATAATAATAAGTTTAAAATACTTGAAAACTTTAAAAAAATGAAAAATTAAATTAAATTAAAGGATTGGGATATTCAAAAAATGGGAAAAGAAATTTAAAATTTTTTTTTGACATTTTGCTTTTTATCACTGCAATTTCAGCTGTCCAGTCTGTACCATGGCACCTTTCCCCTCTCACTCCCCATTGTCTCACTATTTTTCACTTAATTTTCAAAGAAGTTTTAAGTCACAGCAAAGTTCCACACAGAATACAAGAGACTCTCATATACCCAACCTCCTCCCCCTTTCCTCACCCCATATTAAAACTTTTTTGTTTGTGGATGGCAGCATTGTTAGAACTGTTATAGAAATAGTGAAACATAGCTACTAAACATTGTCAATGATTTACAGTATGGTTTACATTTTAGACCATACCATTTTATACATTTTGATGATATTAACCATGTCCTGTCTCCATCACTGTAAGGTAATGAAGAACATTACCACTGACCACTAAATACCCCCTGTTTGATCTATTCTGTTCCTTCCTCCCCATCCCCCTGGGGCCCATAATGACCCCCTCACTTGACTCATTAGATGACAAGATTCATAGTTACATGCAACAAGCGGTCTTGACAAACTGGTTTGTCCTTCCCTATATGGAAACACCCTTGCTCATAAGAGACACTCACCTGTCCATTTCTGGACAAATCGGTCCTCCCAAAGGTGCGAGTCCATCTCCTTCCTGCTCATTGTATGGGTCTCCACCCACTCATACAGCACATTGACAGGATGAACATTTAGACACTCCCTAGAAGCCTGCTCCAGATGCGCCCAGTCCTGAATGCACCCCCAACCAACACCCTAAACCAGTGACACTTCCTTGCCATATTGCCATAAGAGCATTCCCACCTCTGCACGTTCAATTTCATACACACAAATCCCAAGTGTTCACCTAGTCCCTCTCCCATCTCTCCTCTCAGTATCCTGGGTATTCTAACCCACCATTCCCAATCTATCCACCTGTCAACCCTGCACCACCAAACACAATAACATCACTACCCACCTGTCCTATTCCTTCAATATGCAACTACATTCTATCACTTTACTGTAGATTGTGTCCATATGGGTGATGGCTCACAACTTTCTACACTCACCTGTCAGCTTTCAGGGAACCAATAGGAAGGCCTTTGTATGACATTATCCAGGACTTCTTTTGAGTCTTGGATCTTCAAACTAACTTTGTAACCAAGATCTTCAGCAGGCTTTATTCTGACCAGATGCCTTTCCTGTTTCCTTACCTGCCTTAACTCCCCTCCTCAGAGAGTTTACACTCTTATTCTTAAGAGGGAGCTGAAGGGTGATTATCATTCTTCTATAGCTGCTTCCTGCTGATTAAGACCAGTAGTCCCTGCCAGATCAGGTATGAAACACTGAGGATGAAAGAAGTTGGGTCTGGCAACATGGTTGGAACTGTATGAAATCCCAGTATGAATAATATCTTCTTCTGGAAGGTGTTGAATCTGGAAGAAATAAACTTAGAATTTTGAAGATACAGTTAACTCTATGGAGAGATTGTGGTAGACCTGCTGGGTTTGTTATAAACTGCTACCCCCCAGTTCCCACAGAGTAGTTTTGCCTAGGACAGCTAGGAGAAGTATGAGGATAGGCACTGACCTAGGCATAAACTCACAAAGACAATATAGAAAGCAACAAGATAAGCATATGGCAAGCAAAATAAAGACAATAGTAAAGAAAATTGTTCTTTCATCTTATAAGAATTCTCATTAATTACTTAGAAAATGAATTAAATTTACAAAGACTTTTAAAATGTTCAATATTCTCCTGCATATGATCTAGAGTGGAAGAGATATTATATTCATCAGGTATATAGGTACAGCACTTAACAATAATCAATGCACAAGCTTCTCTTAGAGCTGCAGTTAATAGATCTAAGCCCCAAGTTTGCAATACCATACTTGTGTCTCCATGGGGGCAGACTCTAATGCCAGTTGAGTCTGTTTAGGTTCTACTCACATTACTTTGGTAATTACTCATCCACTTGATATATCCTTCACACAGCCAGAATGCTGCAATACCATTGGCCCAAGGAGGGACGCACCACTGTTTCACCACCCTGGTGCCTAGCACCCTTCAACACTATGAAACAGAGCCAGTCTGGAGACAATGTCCATTGTAAATCTGACCATATTGAGTAATCACTGATGGCTGCAGGAGTCTGAAACTGTAATGTACTCTCTATCCAATTCAAGAGGATGTCCAGAGATGTGGTATATATATTTATTGTTTTAGGGGTCTAGTGACTGACACAGCCAGTAACTCAAATGGAGAGGTACCATGCAGGGTATTGGGGCCTAGTATGAATGCACAAGAGAGTTTCGCAAGTCCATGTCTTTTAAATTTTATATACTTTCTAAGTACTTCTAATGCAGTTTAAAACATATTAAATGCACTTAACTATTTTTAGTACTTCACTTTTTACTTCTATACCTTTACCATGATTACACTAATTAACATATATTTTACCTTATAGTATAGGAAAAGCTTTATCCATTATTCTATGAAAACCTAAGAGTTCCAATGGAATCATGATTATCTTCCACCTACCCCCACTTTAATATGCAGATTGGCATGGCCTCTGACAGGTTTCCCTGTTATGATGTTATTTTTTGTTAATAACATCAATTCAGCTTTATATTTAATAATGACTTCCTGGAATTAGTCATTTAAATATGTCTGTGTTGAACATGCTTTTGCAAACTTCCTATAACCAACCATAACCACATAGGCTATATTACTTCATCTCAAAACAAATTTCACCTTTACAAAACACATTCTTGTACTTAATGATACCTTCTATAACTTTCTACATTCATTCAAGCCTTGTCCTACATATCTCCACCCTGATTTTAAGAAAACAACCATCTTTTTTAGGCCAATACACATCCCCTTAAACAAACAACAAATTTTAGTCAGAATTGACTATGAATTCACTTCCACAAACCTTTTACTTCTTTCTCTATCCATTTAGGTCTCATATCTCTCATTCTGTTCTATGAAGAAATTAAAACTACTCATTTCTATTTAGGAAAAAACATTTTTTAAAAAGAGGTTTGCTAATTTCATTAACAAAAACCTTACAATTTTCATCATCTTAAAGATTTAACAGACTTAAGACTGCCTTATTTTATTAGTATCCATATAAACCTAGGGTGATTACACACAAGTTAAATAAAATTGGAACAATTATAGTTTATACAAGAGATGTTCTTATTTCTTCCTTCCTCCACAGGAGGCTAAAACCCCTTTCCTTTAGTAAAATTCTAAAATTGTGAATAACCTTAAAAGCATACTGACTACCAGGTTCAGGAATATACTAAAATTGTTTAATTTGTTTTAATCATAATTTTGAAAATATCATTTCATAGCTATCAAGAACTTTTCCTTTACTTACTGAAATTTGAAAATTGGATTATTAATTACCCTGATTTTAAGGCTGTTAAAAGATTTAATTTGGGAATTACAGGGCAAACTATGATTCAGACACAAATAGAGAGATAGACACAAAAACTCAACTCTCTAAAATTACTTGTAATTTTCATTCGCTTACAAAATAAGTTTATACAAAATATACCATTATATTCAAAAGATCTCTTTGAAGACTATTTCTGATTTCTCTAATCCACACTGTAACTAGACAGTTTTGCACAAGAATTTCATTATTTTTAATTATTGGCTTATAACCAAATTACCCCAAATGCTCTAAACACAATTTACATCATTTTCCTTTACTTTAGAGCTTTGCTTATTTCTCATTTCAACTTTTACAAGCCTCAAATGAGCAACACCAAATCCAGTATATACTCCCTGAGGTCATTGAAGTCTCAGGGAAAACTGGTTTACCTTATGACCTTCTATTTTACAATTCCTGACACTTAGGGTGGGAGGACCCCAATCCCCAGTCCTTGGAGACAGCAGGTCTTCAGCAACTGTTGGATTGGAAGTGTGGACATCCAACTCCAAGGCCTGAGGATTCCACCAAGCAGCAATCTTCTCAAAGTTTATGGGGTCCCTCTGGGCTCTTCCCAGAGAAGCTAAATTGGAGCCCACACTTTGATAGTCAGGAGAGAAAGCAGGTTTATTAACACCAGGGGAAGGACAGGGAAAGACATGGGTGTCCCAAATTTGCCTTCTCCCAAGCCACGGGGAACAGAAGTTGACATGGATACAACCAGGGGAGAATCGAGTAGTTACCCTTATGAAGGTGAGGCCAGTCCTGAAGTAACCACAAACAGAGGTCAAATTCAGTTTAGAATTAAATTATTATAGCAAGCATACAAAAGTGTGAGGCTAGACCTGAAGTAAACATAAACAAAGGTAAATTAATCTAAGATTACTGTCACAGCAGTAGGTCTAGGCTAAATCCACCCAGTTATAGCAATTTTAGATATTGTCCTTTTGTTTTTTTATAATATGAATGCATCTATAATGATCTCAACTCTTAGTTACAGTTTCTATTAAGTTTTACTTCAAAACAAATTGGCCACTTTCATCTCTGCCTGTGCTAGGTGCATATCACTTTCTAGTTTTAACTTTTTGTCTAAGTGGCACACAGAGGCCTTTGCCACTTGTTCTGCCTTGGTAGCCACCTGCAAAGCTTCTAACAGGGGCCATGCTATAACCATGGCTATCTGGCAGTCTCCTTTTTCCTTATTTAAGTACAGCTGCTCCGCTACTTGCTGTAGCACTGCCAGAGTATTTAGGGTGTCCCACATTCTCTGGGAAGACCCAGTCCATCCAGAGGGACCAGTGGCCCATCTCAACATGGACATTATAGGCCTAAACAGTATTTCCCCTGTGGATTCCCCTTTTCCTCAGCCCATGCACGGTGCACCAGTGGTCCTTCAGCCTCCTTGCTCAAAAACTGATCCAACCCAATTCCTGAAAGGCACAAATTATTGCACCATGAGAACAAAGAATGCCCTGGTACTTAGATATATGCTTTATTGGGACTTACAGACAGGAGAGGCTCTCCAATGGTGGTGCTTCAGAGAATGAAGCTAGCACTCTACAAAGAGTAGGGAAAATGAGGGGTAATATAAGGGGCTTCAGACCAAGAACATTGTATAGGATATGAGAACAGAGTTTCTCCTAGGATCACATGAGGCATATATACAGGGTCTGGTGATGTTTTCACTATACTTATAGGAAGGATGTTTACCAAGGATTTTACTGCTTTGGAAAGAATTTCATTTATGATATCATATATATATTCTTTCCCCTCCAGGGAGGGCTGTTAACGTTTAACTTATATCTAGGACATGAATATTGGCACATGCTGAGGACTTGGGGGGTCCTGGGTCCCCACAGTGGTGTCCTAAGTTTTCTTTTTGCTGCTTCTTATTGCTGTTTATTTTATAAGATTTTATCTTTGTAATTAAATATCTAGAGATTATATATCTATATGAAAATATAAAATGGAAATTATAGTAAACATAATAAAAATAGCTACAATCACATGTCAATGGTAAAATGAAGTATTTCTTAAAAATAAAAGATGCTACTGCAAATATTGCAGATAATCATAGGATTAGTGAATGTGTTTTGGCTGTAGAATTATGTTTTTTTCCCCTAACAAATTGTCGTAATAGATAATGATTCCTCCTTTTAACTTATGCCTTTTTTCATTCATTTTTTTCTTGTATACATCACTAAACGTCAATGAAATGATAATATTTTCACTAGTAAAACTGACAGAGCTTTTGTGAGAATAAAATGTGAGTTATATGAGAAAACTTTGCAAACTGAATCACAGTACTATCTTATGGATGACAAGTGTTTGAACCAAATTTATGTTGATTATGTTGATGGTGACAGAGATGATACAAAGATGGTAAAGTTTATAGTCATGACTCAATATTGATTTCCATCCAGGCACATACTAAATATTCACTATATAATACCTCCTACATATCTTATAAAGACCATTATTTATTTATAATTTTTCCATTTATAAGCTGAAATCTCAGAGAAATAAATTGAATAACCCAAATATATATAATTAGTAAATGACAGAGCTATAATTATATATAGTTTTGATCCAAAACTTTAGGGAGTTTACTTGTGTATTGAAGTAGAATACATCTACTCCAGTCTCAACCAAAATTCCAAGGTTATACACCAGTAATTAATTTCTATCTATATATCTTTCAAAATCACCATCTATTGGTTTATCTCTTTATCTCTCTATTAAGACTGATTCACCATGTGGAATTTCATGGAGGGATATAATTTGGAAACACACAAACATGTGCACACATGTAAAAATACTCATTGAGTATTCTAGATCTTTTTATACACTAACAATCTTATGATTCTATAAACTCTGTCTTCTAAATGATTGTAATATAAATTTTTAAATATTAAATAAGATCATTAATTCCTAATCCAGTAATTTATAAATTAGTATGCATTTTTCCTCTTTAATATTATTGATTTGGGAAATTTTTGATGTAGGGAGCATACAAGGATACTTGCAAAACTGTGCCCTCTCTAGACCTCAGAAGAAACTCATGAGTCATCTGATTGTGATTTTAGAAAAGTTATTTTACAAGAGAGTAAATTCTAGACATCTGATGGTAATAAACTATAATTTTTACTTACAGATATGCAGATTCATGAATTTTCAGAAACTTCTACTGTCAACTAACGTTTGCATTCTATGGCCAATGAGAGCAAAGCTCTCTCAGGAAAACTGACAGGATTCCCAGGTTTACAAGTGACTTTGAGAAAGGCCTATATTCTCCAGATATTTTGGAGACCTTGAGAAGAGAGGACTTCACCAGAATTTATGTGAACATTGGTAAGATGTTTCTTGAGCTTGAGAGGCTTTTAAAAATCCTGTTTGATAGTCCATATAAAATTGTCAGCAAAAGCAACTTTGGCAAGCTTATCTGGAAATTTCAAACTCTTGCTTACCGTGTAAATGAACAGGTCAAATTGAAAGGTACCATCTTTACTTAGTGGTCAAGAATGATGTATCTTTTAGATTATTTTTCATCAATGATGATGTGCGTGTAGGAAAAGATGTATGCTTCAGAAGAAAACCATACATTGTATACATTCTAGAAGACACTCATCCAGGGTAAGTATCTTTCTCTAGGTCATTTTATGGGCTTAAATAAATAACTTAAAATCACTGGATCCATTTTATTTTATCATTTATTAATGATAATATATTTTAGAAATCTATATCTTCTATAAATACATAATATAAATACATATAATGTAAAATATATACATGGGGTAAATATAGAGAAAAGACTGTAAAAGATTTTAAGTCATTGCTTCTGAAGAGTAAATGCAGGGGTAAGGAAGAATGGATTATGGGTACTTTCACCTTTATTATTCATTTCAAAATATTTACAATATTTTTTACCAATTCTGCACGGATTAGCCCTCAGCTTTCCATTCTTTACAATTATTTTATTTTCTGGTAACCTACATTTTCACTAACTCCATGAGCTTATACAATATATTTAGTTCATAATAGCACAATTATACAGTATTTGTTGTTTTGTGTCTGGCTTGCTTCACTCAACATAATCTCCTCCAGGTTCATCCATGTTGTCATATACTTCATGACTTCACTTATTCTTACAGCTGCATAATATTCCATCATGTGTATACACCACAATTTGTTTATCCCTTCATTGATTGATGGACTCCTGGGTTGTTTCCATCTTTTGGCAATTGTGAATAGTGCCACCATGAAAATCAGTGTGCAGATGTCTGTTTATGTTACCACTCTCAGATCTTCTGGGAATATACCTAGTCATGGCATTGCCAGGTCACATGGCAATTCTGTAATCATCTTCCATTGGAACTGCCAAATAATCTTCCTCAGTTGCTGTATCATTCTATGTTACAACCAACAGTGAATAAGCATTCCTATCTCTCCACATCATCACTAACATTTGTAGTTTTCTGACTTTTTAATAGTGGCCATTCTAAAAGGTGTGAAATGATATCCCATTGTAGTTTTAATATGCATTTCATTAAACACTAGTGATGTTGACCATTTTTTCACGTTTTTTTCACTATTTGTATTTATTCTTTGATCAGTTGTCCATCCAGTCTTTTGACCATTTTCAGTAGAGTAGTTTCTTTTTTTATTGTTGAGTAGTAGTATCTCTTTATATATAATGTTTTAATATCTTCACTTGTGACTGGTTTCTTCAGGCCTTCTATTATTTTTATTATCAGTGTAGTCTGGTCTTGTGTTTTTAGGAATTTGTCTATCTTGTCTATATCGTCTAGTTTTTTGGCACTCAATTTTTCGTAGTATCCTCTTATGATCTCTTATTTCTTTGGGGTCATTGGTAATGTCCACCATTTCATTTTTATTTGATTTATTTGTGTTTCCTCTTTTTTTTTTTTCTTTGCCAGTCTAGCTAAGGGTTTGCTGATTTTCTTGATATTCTCAAAGACCAACCATTGGTTTTGTTGTTTCTCTTTATTGATTTTTTTTCTCAATTTCATTTATTTTGCTTTGTCTTTACAATTTCTTTCCTTAAGCTTGCTTTTGGGATTATTTTTATGTTATTTTTCTAGTTGCTCCAGGTGTGTAGTTAGATCATCTATTTTGGCTCTTTCATCTTTTTTAGTTTACACATTGAGAGCTATAAATTTCCTTCTCAAGATTGCCTTTGTGGTGACCCAAAAGTTTTAATATATTGTGTTCCAATTTTCATTCTTCTCAAGATATTTCCTGAATTCTTTTGCAATTCCTTGTTTGATGCACTGATTATATGATTGTACTTAATATCCATATATTTATGAATTTTCCCTTGTTCTTTCTCATATTTCTACTTCATTCCATTACAATCACAGAAAGTGCTGTTATAATTTCACTGTTTTTAAATGTATTGAGTCCTGTCTTCTAACTCAACATATGGTCTATCCTGAAGAATGATCAATGAGCACTTGAAAAGCATGTATTTACTGTTGGTTTGTGGTGCAATGCTTTATAAATATCTGTTAGATCTACTTCATTTATCACTTAATTCAGACTCTTTGTTGGCTTATTTATCCTCTGTCCATATTTTCTATTCAATACTGGAGTCACCAGCTATTATTGTAGAGACAGCTATTTCTCCCTTAAGTTTAACCAGTGTGTGCCTCATATATCTTGCAACCATCTGAGGTTCATAAATATTTAGTGTAGTTATTTCTTCTTGGTGAATTCTCCTTTTTATTAATATATATTAACTTCTTCATCCCTTATAGCAGTTTTGCATTTAAAAAATATTTTTCCAATATTATTACCATTACTCCAGCTCTTTTTTGGTTAATATTTGCATGATATATCTTTTTCCAACCTTTCTCTTTCACTTTTAACCTGGTTCTTTTTCACTTTTAATCTGGTTGTTTCCTTACATCTGAGGTGAGTTTCTTGCAGACCATATATAGATGGCTCATATGTTGTTATCCATTCTGTCACTCTATGTATTTTGTTTTGGGAGTTCATGCCATTAACATTCAATGTTATCACTGTAAAGACATTACATACTTCGTCCATTTTGTCTTTTGGCTTTCAATTGTCATATCTTATTACGGTCTGTGTTTTTACCATTTAATTTAGCCTTTCTCATAATCTTCATTTGTAAACTCTTCTCCAAATCCCACCCTTGTTTTTTTTTGTTTGTTTGTTTTTTGTTTTTTGTTTTTTTCCTTTCAGGGTACAGCACTCCCCGGAGTATCTCTTGTAATTCTGGTCTTTTGGTATCATATTCTATCAGTTTTGTTTGTCTCTTAAGATTTTAAACTCACCCTCATTTTTTTTACTGACAGTTTTACTGGAAACAGAATTCTTGGCTGGCAGTTTTTCTCTTTCAGTACATTAAATACATAATTCCATTTTCTTCTCACCTCCATGGTTTCTGATGAAAGGCACACACTTCCACACTTAATCTTTCTTATGTTCCCTTGTATGTGATGCTTTGAATTTCTCTTGCTGCTTTCAGAGTCCTCTCTTTATATCTGATATTTGTCATTAAGTATAGTAGGTATCTCAGAGTAGGTTTATTTGGATTTATTCTATTTGTGGTACATTGTCCTTCCTAGATATTGATATTTATGTCTTTCATAAGGGTTGGGATGTTTTTGGTCATTATTTCCTCAAATGTTCCTTTTGCCCCTTTTCCATTCTTTTCTCCTTCTGGTACAGTGATATTGCATATGCTTGTTCATTTCATGTTGTCATTCAATTCATGGAGAACTTGTTCTTTTTTTTTTTTTTCAATTCTTTTATCTTTCTTTTCTCCTGTCTTTTCCAGTTTGGGTA
>JAQZBX010016125.1:25535-36911 GCA_029593785.1 Cabassous unicinctus | reverse complement strand
GGAAATGCCTAGTGATAATTATCTGGAGATAAAGAAGGTTAGTATTGATTAAGTTTTGATTATGCACTAGGCTTGGCATTCCTTAGGACATTTTTTACTTATAAAAACCTTATAATAATAAACTTTATTCTTATTAAAAAAAGGACTGAAACAGACGTTTCACAAAAGAAAACATATGGATGGCAAATAAGATGCTCAACACCATTAGTCATTAGGAAAATGAAAATTCAAATCACAATGAAGTAACACTTTATATCTACTAGAATGATGTTAAAACAAACAACTGACAATACCAAGTGCTGACAAAGATGTGGAGCAACTGGGATTCTCATCTGTTGCAGGTAGGAATGCAAATTGTACTGCTACTTTGAGAAACAGTTTGGCCGTTGTTTATAAATGTACACTTACTCACAATCAGAAATCCCACTCTTACATATTTGTCAAGGAGAAATGAAAACATTTCCAAAAGCCTTGTATGTAAATATTTATAACAGCTTTATATATAACCATCCAAAACTAGAAGCAACCCAAGTGCCCATCATCTTTGAATGTATTTTTTAAAATTTGTCATATATTCATACAATGGAATACTATCCAGCAATAAAAAAAACAAAACAAAACAATCTACTTAAAAATACAACAACATGGATGAATCTCAAAAGCATTATTCTATGTGAAAGGAGGCATACACAAAGGAAAATACTGTTTGATTTTCTATATATTATAGTCTGGAAAAAGCAAAGTGATAGGGACAGAAATCAGAAAAGCGGTTGCCAGGGGCTGGAGGTGGGAGGAAGAGATTGGCTACAAAAGGTGTATGAGGGACCTTTCAAGATGATGGAAATGTTTTCATCTTGATTGTGGAGGTGGTTACAATACCATATAACTCAGTCAAAACTTATACACTGTACCTCTAAAAAGGGTACATTTACAGGTATGTAAATGATACCTGACATAGAATAAATATATAAAGTAGCAAAGAAAAACCCAAGAAATGCTGGTCATAGTGAAGTAAAGGTGAGGGTAGGCATAAGCAGGACTCTGCATCTGTCTGCTCCCGAGGCTGTATTGGTCAGTCTTACACTCTGTGGTCCTTGTCCCTCCCTGCTTCAATCCCTCCTTCACATTGGCTCCAAAGTTGACATTCAAAGTTCAGATCTAACTACATTTCTCCCATTTAATAACCTACAACAGCTTCTTGTTGCTAACAATGTCCAGATTCTTTAGCGCAATATTTCAGTTTCTTGATTATTTGATCCCAACCTGCTCTTTCAGGCTTGCATCCTGCCCATCTCCCCCTGACTGAGAAGTCCCTCTGGGCTAATGGCCTTGAAGCTTCCCAGATAAGTCTTGCATGTGTGTGCTTCCTTGACTTCACTCAGGCTTTTCCTACTTCCCTGACTCTAGCCGATTAACCCCTAGTCATCTTTTATTTTTTAACATAACTTATTCATTTGACAAATATTTATTAACTGCTTGGCCCTGGGGACACAAGCTAATACCAAGAAAGTTATCTTGGACAGCTCTAATCGGTGTTTTTGTTCATGTCACTTTTCTGGTACTTACTACGTTGTATTGTAGTTAATTGCTTCTGTGTTGGTCTGTGAACTCCTTGAGGACAGGGACTATATCTTATTCATTGGAATATAAAGGTAGAAGATAATATAAAAGAAAGTTTGTGGGGTTTGGTATTACATATACTGTGGTTAAAATGTCAGCTTCCTCACATTCTGACTATCACCTTGGCATGGGGTCAACTCTTTGAACCCCAGTTTCTTCATCTGTAAACTGAGACTAATAATATTCAATTTACAGTGTTATTGTGAGGATTAAATAAGTGTATGGCCTGGGATAGGCCTCTAAAATATATGAATATGATCATGTGTTCACGGGGCATTGTCTTGGTGGGTGGAGATCCACACAATAACTGAAAGACTATTGAATTCCCATCCTGGGGAGTTCTGCTACATTCTCTAATAGGACAGCAAGAATCCCCTGAGTGCAAGGGCAGTACCTAGTGAAGGAAGACAGACCATTACACCCTTGATATTGATGATTGTACTTATGAACCTTTTCTTGTGAAATTGAAACTTAGCCTAATATTATATACTGCCTAAGAGTTGCCTCCTGAAAGCCTCTTTTTGCTCAAATATGGCCTTTCTCTAAGCCAAACTCAGCATATAAATGCATTACCTTCCCCCTGGCATAAGACATGACTCCCAGGGATGATCTTCCCTGGCACCGAGGGATTATTACCAAGTGCCAACGAGCAATGCATCTGGAAAAAGACCTTGGTCAAAAGGGGAAATGGTAAATACAAATGAGTTTTTGTGGCTAAGAGACTTCAAAGTGAGTCAGGGGGGTCATTCCAGAGGTTACACTTATGCAAGTCACAGGAGGATCTCATTAACTGCCACAGCAAACAGTGCCTCAAATAGCGGGACTCCTGAGGGCTCTAGAGACATCCAGAAACTATAAGCAGGGCAGAGAGCTCAGGAATTCAGCACCCTGTCAGTGGGTCTTACTTTGGAATTTATGTTCTCCAGTGTAACAGAGTTAGACTCATTTATAGGTTCTCTACACTTGGCTCTTTTGTCCTTTTTACTTGAAACTATAATTGGCACCATACTTGGTGAATATATGTCCCAGAGACTTAAATCTTTGATCCATCCATGTGCCAGGTGAGCCCTGAATTTCAGCAGAGTTTGCAACACCTACTCTCTAGTTCACTGGACTCACCCAGGATAACTAACAAGGTGATGATGATGGATAACGCCCATCCCAAGGAACAGAGTGTCTGCAACTACAAGCAAGATAGTTCCATCCATCTGCCCCAAGGGATCTCAGTTCCCTCTCAATTAGAAACAGAGTGGGCATCACCATCCCAAAATCCTCAAGATTGGGGAATGAACAATGGACTAAAGTAGACTTATTATTATTCTACTATAGACTTATAGCAATGGAAGAACTCTATCATTGATATAAAGGCAGTGGCCACTAGAGGTTCTGAGGGATGAGAGAGGGAAGAATAGGTGTAATATGGGGGCATTTTTGGGACATTGGCATTGTCCTGCATGATATTGCAGTGATGGATAAAGGTCACTGTGTATTTTGTCATAACCTGCAAAATTTTGCAGGACAGAATGTAAACTATAATGTAAACTGTAGTCAATGGTTAGTAGCAATGCTTCAACATGTATTCACCAATTGTAACAAATGTACCACACTAATGAAGGATATTATTGATGTGGGAAAGTGTGGAAGGGGTAGGGAGTGGGGCATACGGGAATCCCCTACATTTTTTATGTAACATTTATGTAATCTAAAGCTTCTTTAAAAATAAAAAATAATTAGTTAAAAAAGAGTAACATGAACAGTAAAAAAATATGTATGGCATATAATAGGTGCTCAATGAGATTAGCTAATATTGCTATTATTATTGTATTATTAATATCCATAGAACACATGACATACCTAAGCACACAGAAAGTGTCAATAAATGCTTGTTGAATGAATGGGTAGTTAGAAAGTCCTTTGAAAACACCGTACTATACAGTCATCATCTTACCTGGCTTCTTATAAGTCACGTAGATATAGAGGAAGAACTCAATGACATAGGTGATGACAGCTGCCCACCAGTTGATAACAAACATGACTGCACAGCACAAAATAGCTCCAAAGAGGGATACCCACATGTTATAAATTCCATATGCAGGTCTCCATCCTGAAAGTAAAAAAATTTATACATATATTTATGTACACAGGAAAAACTTCCACAAAACAACCATCAAACCACTGCACATCGTTAGGAAGCAAGCAACATATCTTTTACTGACATAAAGAATCAGAGCTTTTAGGTCAAGTTTCTAACTCTGTTATCCTGGGATCTTGGGTCCGTGACCTATGAAGGGGAAATTATATTAAATAAGGATGCTGTAAAATATAGAAAATGTTAAGCATCTGGAAAAGGTGCCACTCATGACCCCTCTATACTTCCTGCATGCCCTGTGCTTGTGTTCCCGAAGCACCATGAGCATCTGGTTTTGATGCCAGCAGGTGGTAAAAGGAGGTAGGAGGGATGGTAAGGGTGGGGCCTGACAGGTGGGGAGGAGGGACTTTCTGATGGTCCAAGAAAGAGAAGATTAAGACAACGGATGAATTGTTCCCATGGGGAAGGCAGAGCATTTGTCAATATTCAATCCACTTGACTTCCTAGTTGCTCTTCCATCACCCTAAGAAGATATTGCTTACCCTTTCAGAAATAATCATCTATGGGAAAAGAGGGAGAAATTTTTCTAGCAATGGCTTCTTACAACCAATGCATTAATATGTCATGCATTTCACAATGAAATTATTTTTCACAATTCGTACAAGCATGGAGGTTTCTGAAAGAAGCTAGGAGACAGTGTGGTTAGGATGGGAAAGCTCTGATTTGAAGGGCACATTTGGTTTATGGGTGAAATACGTTTTATATCTGGAGTTGCCAAAACACAACAGAGCTCTACAACTCTTCATGAGCAATTTTCTAAATGACCACAAGATGGAAATAGCACTTCGATAACATCACTGGAAATTCTCTTATTTTTCTCTGAGTCTGGCTTTCTCTCTATTTCTGGATGTGTGTGTAATATATGTGTGTGTGTGTGTCTGTGCATTCATGTGAAACAGGAGACTTTCTCTGGGTTTGTATCTCCATGGTCTCCCCCCATATGATTTTCTATTTTTCCTCTCTCTCTCTTTCTCTTTCCCTCCCTCCTTTTCACTCTCTCCTCTATCCACCTCTATATTTCATCTTGTTTTTAAAAACTGGCTGTAATACAGCATGGAAGAAACACACATTTCTATGATTTGTTTTATTCTCTGAATAGAACTTTCTGTTTTCTGTTTCAAAGAACAAACCAAAACAGAAACAAAAACAAAAACAAAAAGATCTCTAGGAAAAGACTACACAAAAACAGCCCCCAATTATTAGGTTCTGTAGCCTAGTGGCCCTTGATGGATTAAGTTTTCCCTGACATTTATTTTGTCTTATTGGCAGCAGGTTTTCCAGAGGAGGCTTGAGATGGTGACAGTCCCTAAAAGGGAGGAAATATGTCCCTTTCCTAGAAAAAGGTTATTATGGTGAAGAACTTTCTGAAGGTCAGTGATGATAAGTCTCTATTCTGGTGGAAAGTCTGAAAAAACTCTGCTAGTTAATGAAAGCAAAGGAGAGGTGAGGGGTGACTAGAGAGGGTTCTCTGGTTGAAATTTGGAACCACTTTAAACCACAGCCCAAGGAGTGTACTGAGGTCACCGGCATCGACGTGACAGGCCCAACACAAATCTGCATTTACGGCACTCAGCAGGTAATTATGGGAACTACTCATCCTTCTCTTCTGCACCACGGGCAGGAAACAAATTGATAGTAGGGAAGTTTCAAATATATACATTTATTCCACTTCTGTGGTCACTTTCACCCTGGAAATAAATAGTGGTGTTTTTCTACTGCTGAAATAAATGTGGTTTCTCTTGCAATGAATAATTTATTGCCACAGGAGAAAATTGACTTTACGGTTGGTCAAAAAGGCCATTGCTCAAATGATTCTTTTTCTATTTCAGAAGTTATCCCCCAACTTGCCAAAATAAAGTGGATTACGCTGCCCACTAGGATATAAGGAAACTTATAAACACAGATTTAGCACTTTTCACTGACTTACTCATTTTATTGAGCTAAAATAACTGCTTTTTTTAGTTTTGAAAAGTCAACTTACCTGGAGATTTGGCATAAGAGGCATGGAAGCAGGAGAAATTAATAAGTGCATATGACGCCAAGAAAAAGTTGGAGATGATGGGAGCAATGGTGTTCAGTTCCGCTGTAAAAGAAGCAAAATTGAGCATGTACATATGAGTGATGAGACCAGGCGCTGAACAGCTGTGATAGCCTGGAAGCTTGACTTTATTTGGAAATTGAAAACATAGCTAGCATCTGTCAAAGTTAAGAAGTAAGTGACTTTTCTTTGGGGCTGCATTCATTTTAAAAGATGTTCTTAGTCAGAGTTTTCATGAAGTAAGAAGGAAAAAACTTACCAATCAGAAAATAGGCAAGCAAGACTCTACCTACAATAAGTTTGGGTGGGAGTGGGTAGAGCGTTTGGGGACTGAGCAGATGATAAATTCCCTTCTTGCTCTTCCGGAGACATCAAATCCAACATTCTTTACCTGCTCTATATACAATCCAAAGGCCCTGCAGAGTGACAGATCAGTTAAATACCAGTGCACCAAAAAATTCCAACTGGACATCTCTTTGCATGTACCCAGTGAACTCTCTGACTTCCAGGACTCTTGTTAGTCTTTTATACTTTTCTACATCTGTAGAGAGTTCTACATATGGAGGCTTTCCAAAAAGAGTTTTACATTGAAGGCTAAAGATCCAGTATAATTTAATCCCAGCTGGATTACTTACTGTGTGATATAAGAAATAATATAGAGACAGCCCCACTTTTCCGAAGGTCAGACATCTATCAACCCCAGGGATGCAAATGCCCATGGCAGCTGGGTGTGATTCTAGAACAAGGTTGCCAACAGGAAGGAGGCACAAATAGTTGCCTTCAAGCTTGTGTCCTGAAGCTAATCCACATTGTTGCAAAAGAGTGATTCTTAAGGATATGCCTAATTTGTACCAAAAAAATGTTTAGATGTTGGCTATTTGATCACTAAAATGCAGCATAGGGCAATGATTTGTGGTCTTAAAGGTTAAATTACATAACAGAGACATCTCTGTACATAACCTCTTTTTGTTTCAGATTTTAAAAGAATCTAGCAAACATAGTAATATTTCCCTCTCTTCAACTTTGTAGAACTCTGGCGGGTCGTCACTTCTTCCTCCGTGGGCTCTGCTCCCCTAGGAGTAGTTCCCACTGTCCTTGCCTTTTGCTCATCAGAAAAGGTGGTGCCTTAGGGAGGAGTGAGGAATGTGCAGGTTAAAACTGATGAATGTGCCTCCCCAAGATTATGTCGCCGTTTCTGTATTGGTTTGGGAGAGGGAGCGGAGATTAGAGTCTGGGTAAGAGGTTCTCAAACACTGGTGTGTCTACGAATCTCTTGAGGAACTTGTGAAAAAATGCAGACTCCTTATCCCCCGAGATTCTGACTCAGTGACTCTGGGGATGGACCTGAAAAATCTGCACTTTAATAAACACCCCGGATGCTTCTGATACAGATGGCCAATGGAACATATTTTGAGAAAAACTAACATAAACACTTAAATTCTGCTAGCTGCCTGGCCCAGAGATGTAAAGACAGGTGACAGGTGGGGGAGGCTCTATACTAGGTGAGATTGCGCAGATTGGAGGAAGGAATCAGTTGCATTTGGTTGGATGGATTTCCAATACTCAGATTCAAAGAGTAGATTAAAGTCCAAGGTCCACCTCAAGTTCCTCAAAGGCTCTCTACACACAAGGATTTCTCATTTCCTTCTTAGACAGGCTCTGGCATTCCCAAGCGGGATATTAAACATAAAATGGGTAATTTCTCAAGCTAAAAGTAAAGACCTATAAGTAATCAGAAGAATTCTTTGGCTTTTAGTGAGGACAAGAAAACTACAAACCAATAAGGATGAACGCCATGGCAATAACAAAAGTGAGAAAATATCCTCTCAGGGGTTCATTGTTTTTTCCATATCCCTTTGCAAAGAACTGCAGGGCCTTGTAAATGTTGTCCTTGCACAGAGCCTAATGGAAAAGAAGGGGAGAAATCCGTCATTTATATCTATGCACAGTCATTTTCCTAGGTGATTCAAACAAGGAGGTTTGAGGAAAGATTAAGTGATACACAATATGAGGCACAAGTTAACACTGCAGTTTATCATTCTTTATATTATTTGAATCGATCTTGAATATGTGGCAGACATCAGACCCAGCACTTGAGCCAGATGCAAACATTAAACCGTTTCAGAAAATGATGGAAAATGATTCCAGAGAGAATGAATATTTTGGCTTGATCCACGTTCTGTGGAAACTGCACTAGAGAGAAGAGCATGCTCTAGTGCCTGCATTACCTGGAACACTTTGGGAGCACTGACCAGGGAGGCCAGGGCCGAAGAGAGTGTAGCAGAAAAGATCCCAGCAGTGATGAGGGGGCCAAACCCTGACACCATGCTCATGACCTTGAGGAAGAGAGATTGAAGGAATGAGACTCATCCAACAGACAGAAAAAAATTAGCCAAATTTTCAGTAAAAATTTAGTAAAAATTCCCCTTCCATTTTCTGTGATCTGGAATCTGCTTTTTTTTAAAGCTAATTGTGTCTCACCAGACTTTTGTTCCTGTGTCAGTCTCAAGTTCTTAATATTTGTTTTTTTCATGATGGAAGAAAAGGTGGGAAATTTACTGTTTATTCAAAAAAATGCCTGTGATAATACATCCAGAAGATACTGAAATGAACAGAAATAATTTTAAGGGTTTTGACAACATTTTTCCTCTCTGTTCCTTGTGGTCACATGTTTTTTTGACGATGGGAAATTCTATCCAGCAGAAAGTGGTATTTTAATAGGGTTTGGGGAAGGCCTTAGCTGTTTACCAGTTTTCAAAAAAGGATTTAGCCTTTCTTCTTCCTGCACCCTGAGGCTTTTCAAACCTCTGCTACTTCTGTTCTCATTAAACATAATTTTTATCTGAGACATCATGAGATTCTATCAATCTAACTCATTCTTTGGAATTATGACTTTGGCTGCGTTAATTTCTCTTTGTTGATTATTAAAATAGATGAATGAAACTTTTGCGACAAATTCGCCTTTCCCTCTGTTCATCAATCATTCAGACAAAATTAATTTGTTTCAAGTCCTACAGTTTTCTCAACTTCCCTTGTACCTTCCTTCTCCTTTACCTTTTCTCTGCCACTCACAATTTCCTTCCTGGCCTTGTTTTCCAGGCACTCCAATGCCAGCTCAGCAGCTTTTCCTAAGCTGAAACCCATGAGTGAAATGCACTCCAAGTGCTATCTAACCTGTTTCCCCTCCCCACCATGAAATCTTCAGTAATTGATCACAAGACACATAGTGTCAGGTGCTTGTTTTTCCCTGGCAATTCATACAACTGCCTATTCTTTCCCCACCATATTAAGTATAATCACATAATGTCTGTAAGAATCCCTTCCCTCCCACACAAATTATTTTTTTTTGCTGAATTCAAAGTGGTAGCTAGTCAGTTGCCGAGTCAGAAGTTTTATTCTGCATGATGTTCTAGAAAGGAAAACAACAGTAACAAACATTTTTTTAGGCCGAACCTGGAAATTGTTCATCAGCCCATACTGACAAGGCTCGTGTCGACATCTTGAAAAGTCATAGCCCAGCCCACAGGCCGCTGAGCCATTGCAGCTGGTCCCAGAGATGATGGTATCGTTCATATTCCCAGTGGCGTCTCGGACCACACAGGCTCCTGTGGAAACAACCATGGCTTGTCATTTCTTAATGATGGCGCTGCTCCCTGAGGGTTTTCTTCTAAAAAATATTTAGTTTACTTCAAGTATGGGTTGGTCCATTTCATAGCCTTCTTTCATTGTAAAATCTTGCTGGGACCTGGTAACTGGAGGTTACCATCCTCTCAGTCCTGCTAGCATTTCTTGTTTCTAACAAAGGCTGGTACTTCTACTGCCCTGAATGGCTGCTGTCCTTGCTCTCTCCTACCTCTGTAAGAGACCTGAGCATTGGGGCTCTCTCTTTTTTCTCTCTCACAACACCTAGCACAGTGCCTTGTGCATAATATGTACTCAAATCATATTTCTGGCTTAGTGAAACTGATTGGGTGTTTTCAAGTAGAGGGATTTCTTTTCTCATCAATGAGGAAAACTGGAAGAACCTCTGAAATCACATCTATAACTTTGCTCATCCTATCATTTTCACTTTGTGTGAGCAAGGAAACCATTTCAATGTCATTTAAAAATATGTTGGCTTCCTAAAGCATTAGAACAAAATCTCTTTTACATGTAACAAAAGTGGGGAATGCCATGATAATATCGTTAACCAACTTGTCCAATCTCCTCAAATAAGAATCAGTGAAAGAGACAAGAACCTGAATAAACTTTTCTCCTTTTTTTCTCTAGAAACTAACCCAAGATATGTGCACGTTCCTAATTTCCCTTCAGTAAGCAGAATGATGACTTGGACAGGTCCTTTGGTTAAATGGTCATCTTGGCTTCCTCAGGGGTCCATCCTGGAGCTATATCCCTATTGTGCACAGAGAGGAGTTTCCTTTCTGAATGTTGGGAGCCCACAGTTCTTTCTTTTCTACTATGCATAAGTATGAATTGGCCCCCAACCCAGATGGGGTGTGGCTGCAGGTGGCAGGTGGAACCAAAGTCAGCCTCTGGAACAGCAGGAGAATTCACACAGTTTCTGCTCACTGAGCAATGTGGGGCTGGCTGCCCACACTGCTAGCAGCTGGGTCTTGTTATGATTTCCTGACAACTGGTGACAGTGACATTTCCATATTTGGGACAGCAGTGCAAGGATGAGACCCAGTCATCAATTCCACATCTTTCATACTTTCCTGAGGCTTTTATCCCTTTGGGCTTCTTGTCTCTTGCTCTGTTCCTGACCTGCCTTCCAGGGCCAGGGTGGTGGGTGCTGGAAGTGGTAGCTTCTTTACCAGTGGGATCATCAGTTAGAGTAGGAATATGGGAACTTTGTATTCTGGTAGAATGACACTCACATTAGCTCTACCCTGTGCCTGACCCACAGACACCTGAATTACAGCTTAATTGGATCCAAACCCCTAAAGCATCCAAACTGTTAATATTAATGTACCAAGAAGGGAATTTAAACTGTTGCCTTTAAAAAAACTTTCTACATATGTTCCATTGAAAGTCCACTGCACCCAAAAAGTAACTGGACCCCTTGTCGTTCTGACATTTGCACACAGAAATGTCCAACTTACCTACACAAATAGCAACTCCTAAGTAGGCGACAGTGGTGATGAAAATAGCTAGCATGGTTCCTCTCGGGATGGCATCTTGGGGATCCTTTAGAAAAATAATGTGGAGGTAGGAGAAGAGAGGGTGGAATAAGAAACAGAGGTCACTTGGAGTTTTTCCTGTATTTTCAAATTTGTTGGCAACCCTTTCTGAGGTGAATTCTAAAGAAAAGATCAGGCAATGGCAAAGAGGTAAGCTGGAGATCATTTCAAACAAAGACAGGTTTTGAGTGATTAAAGAATTCTCCAAGACTTTGTGCTGAACAGAAGAGATCTCTGTCTAGAAAGGAGGTTTTCAGGGAGTTTTACAGAAAAGTACACTAGTGGGAAGTGGGTGTGGCTCAATCGATAGAGCTCCCGTTTACCATGTGGGAGGCCCCGGGTTTGCTTCCCAGGGCCTCCTTGTGAGGGCAGGCCGGCCCGCACGGCGC
>JAQZBX010016125.1:0-25435 GCA_029593785.1 Cabassous unicinctus | reverse complement strand
AAAAATCACTTTTGACTGAGCAAAATGATGATCCACTAAATTCTCCAATTCCTGAACTTTCTCATTTGGAATCTAGTTCAAGAATGAATGCAATGGAAAAAATTAATTTCCATAAGCAGGCATAAAGGAAGAGGCACGTGGTAAATGTAAATACATTTACTGAGATGAGCTTACATCATATGTAATATTCCATTTTATATCCTATTTGGGGGCCTCAATCATATCATAATCAATTCCCAAGGAGCATAACTGTTTAAATAATTCATTTCAATTTAGGGAAATTCAGTTCAACCTAACAGGGATTATTAAATAGAGATTTTAATGTACTCATTGCTTATGCAGGACAGTGCCTGGCATGTGGTAAGAATCAATAACTATTGAATTGAGAGAAGCAGGATCTCAGTAGGCAATCGTCCCTCCACAAGAGGACATGAGACTCATCAAAACAAATAATCATTCAATGCAGTCAGATAAACCTTGAGCATTTTTTAAACTTAAATCTGCCAATCAAGCCCATCAAAAAAGTTAACTCATGGTGACTGTAAACTCTCCCTGACAGGTGAAAGTGATAACTGAGCTAAGCAATCTACCTCCACATGAGAGTAAACCAGCCCCCTCCAGTGCCGCTCTGTGAGTATTAATTCCTCCCCACTTTTTTAGAAATAGCTGCAGACAGGGTTTTTTCTGACACACACCTACTCAGCCTCCTCCTTCTAAACTATTGTCTCCAAAAGTGAAGGTGGCAGGTGTGTGCAATTGAGCAGCACATGAAAGGAAGAAGGCAATTGTGTTTGAAGTGAGTGGGTCCCACTCAATCCCTCAATTCCTGTTCTGTTCTGAAATTAATATTATTGATTAAGGATTTCCTTGGACCCAAATGAAATGTAAGAATGGATTCAAGTGGAAGCAAGGAAATATATATAAGGGAAAGAGTTTTGACGATGGAAGACAGTCTTATATCAAAACTCTACAAACGATAAAATTCCTTCCTAGAACTTACATGAGAAATAACTCGACCCTAATAAATTTGAATGCTAATATATAAATGTATGACCATATATTGACATTGTATAGTCTGGCTACATTCCCCCTAGACAGGGCTCAGGACCCTGACAAAATCTTATTCTTAGGTTTCACTCTAAATCTTAGTTCCCAGCCCCCAGCAGAAACCCTAAATCTGAATTTCCTTCACCTTTCCTCATTAAATTCTATATTAAGACAGATTTATAAAATCTATTAGATAACTGCTTTTTGGGTATGTCATCTGCATCCTAGTCTTGTGTCCCTGAGATTATACCTTACTCTCTTGATTGGACTTAGGTATTTCCTAAATCTTCTCTGGGCCCATATTTACAGATCATTTTAGGGTGTAATCAGCTAATAGAAGATTCAGGATGGGAAATCTGTAGCATCCCCTTGTGCCAACTCTTGTCGACTATCAGTGGCAGCCTGAAGCACCATCTTGGGAAGGATTCTGAAGCAGTGAGCCGGTATCAGCATCTTGTATATACTTACAATTGATAAATAATAAATGTTTACAAAGTTAAACTGACTCTA
This sequence comes from Cabassous unicinctus, assembly GCA_029593785.1. NCBI lineage: Eukaryota > Metazoa > Chordata > Mammalia > Cingulata > Chlamyphoridae > Cabassous > Cabassous unicinctus. The sequence goes on along the minus strand of JAQZBX010016125.1, from coordinate 23,878 downwards.
TTATGCTTTAATTATTTCTAGTTTCACTCTCAGGGAGAAATAATATCTGGAGGTACCGAAGGCCTTTTGTCATTTTCCAACATATGGCCATTTCTCCGTCCTGAACATATTCAACCATCTTGGCTTTTAACCATGTTAACGATTACATCTCAAAGCATCCTCCCCTCTTGACTGTAATGATCCCACTCTCTTTTGGTTTCTCCTACATCTTAGAGAGCTCTTGCTCTTTCTTCTTCATGGACTCCTTTTCTACTACTGATGCTTTGAATGTCTGCTTCCTCCTGTGTGATATCTTCCGTGGCCCTTGCTCTTGCACGTACCTGGATGAGCTCATCCATGCCCATGGCCTGCTGTCCTGCCATAGCCCCTTTCCAGAGCTGCAGACTCACAAATCTAGCTACCCGCTGGACAGTTCCACTCTGATGTCCCTGTGCCATTTCAACTTCAATGGCTATATCTGAACTCCTTTTCCTCGCTTACTATAGCATTAAATCAATTTAATAGCTTGCAAACAACGTTAAAGGAATAGAATAGAATAGAATAGAACAGAACTGATGTGAAAATATCAGAAGCTTTGCTTATAAGAAAGCAAAGAATTGTTTGGAGAAACTTTTGTATGTGTAATGTGACCCAGAGGCAAAAACATCCTTTTCATTTCCTCTCCCTAGTTGACCCCTCTGATCTCTTTCCCCTGCCGTGGCCTTAATTCAGGTCCGGTTGTGTCTTGTCTGGACTATCGTGATATTCTCTAACTGATCTTTCTGCCTCCAGTCTCCCTACCTATCTCACTCCACCCTTTAATCCATCCATAAATTTGTTGAGGTAAAAATTGTGCTTTCTACTTTTTGTGTCTATGTTACAGAAGGCTTATTGTCTTCTAATATCCATTCTCACCTTCTTCCTCTTAATTCCAGAACCCCCTAAATTTTTATCTGTGCACATAGTTGCCTACCTAGAGACTTCTTTTCCCAAACTCCTTTGCAATTAGGTAAAGCCACAAGACTAAATTCTGTCTAACGTGCTATCAGCAGAAGTGATATGTGCAAATTCCAAGAATTGCTTGCCCTCTACTTCCTTATTTTCTTCCCTATAGAGTCAAAGGTGGCCTTGGAAGAGGTCAGTCATCTTGGACCTCAAGGATAAGGGCAAACCCCTTGGTGCTAATGAAACAACAGGAGAGATGTGATTTGAATTCCTTGGCTGCATTTTGGAGCAGAACTTTCTTACTCCACTGGACTACCTACTAGCTTGAATTTTTATGTGCCAGAAAAAGGAACTTCTATCTTGTTTAGACCACTGATATTGATCTCTTTTAAAACATTCAAATCAATATCCTAACTAATACAATGCTCTTAACATACTTAACATAAAGTAATATGAGTGGAGTGCCTGTTAAATACCTACTAAATGAATAAATGCATCTATGAATTTAATGACTTAGGTATCAGTAATGATTTTGGTCTTTTGTTTTATTCCTGAATGTTCCATGTTCTGATTCATTATGTGCTTAAAAGAGAAAGGATGGTATTTGTAGTTTGTCACTGAACTATATTACTTATGTTGGAAATACGACACACTATCAATGTACTCTGTTTATCTGATATCACTGAATAAGACTTCTGGAATAACTATTTGGGATAGGAGTCAGAACTTGGCATTAAAAGAGAAAATGTTTAAATTACCAGGAAACCTTGCATAAATCTAATAGCTTTTAAATCAGTAGAAAACCATGATCACTGACAATCTCTATAGCTCCTCTTGCTGCCCAGGACTACAAAACAGAAAAAGCAACATACCTCCAAATCGCCTGAGATGTTGGCACCAGCAAGAATTCCAGTAGCTGCTGGGAAAAAAATGGCAAAGACAGAGAAGAAGCCTTCGCCCTTTGTGAAGCTTGGCCCAAAGTTTTCGGCAAATATTGACGCTGCAATGCAAATAAGAAAATAACATAGGAGATAAAGTCACCCTCTGCTTCTATAGCCCTCGGTGCAAATGTATGCTTAGATTCTAAATGAAATGAACTTGAAGCTGTTGTTGTATTCCTGATAAACATTTTGTTAATATTTGACAGTTGTCAAAATATGTATCACAAGTTTTTAGATCTCTAAGACACAACTCTGAAAAATCAATAATCGTTGTGGCAATGGAGACCCAGGTTGCCTGATTTCTCTGCATCTAAAAGATGGGAAAAAAAGAGGAGGAGATAGAGAATTCTCTCATGACCATGGCTGACATAGCCACAAATATACCACATACACACACACAAACACACACACACACACACACACAAATCCAATTACATTCTCATATACATAAATACTTTAAAGCATCAATACATTGCTTTTCTTTTAATTGTAGGATAATTTTGTGGGTGAGGTTATCCTGTAATTTTACTACTTATTTCTTAAACCCTCTGTCATTCCCAGAGTTTGAATTTTAGGTCTTTATACCAAATTCTCATGTATGGGAGAATTTATAATGAGGAACTTTGGTCATAAAATAATACTAACCTGCAAGTTAAAATTAGAACTGATGGTTGTTTCCAAATTACTTAGATGAAAGGAAACTATCTAGAAGAAAAATAGTAAAGAAAAGGAAGAAACGAAAGGGAAGGGAAAATGTGAACAAAAAATCTGGGATGCAAAAATAAGCAAAAAATTTAAAACATCAGAAAAAATATAACAAGAGCTGAAAGAAGGGAATAGACTGGAAAGGAAAAGGATAGTAAAACGCAAAGAAAACAAAAGACAATCTTTAAAAAGAAAAAAGAATCAGGAAGAAAGAGATGATATGGTATACAAAGGAAACACAATACTGAGGGCAAAGTAAATCATGAAGGGAAATACATAAAAACTAAGCAAGTGGATTCTTGAGTAAGCTAGAGTGGAAAGATGGGAAAGAGTGGATAGCTGGGGTAGAAGAGAGAGAAATCAGAATCCATGTTCAGCCAAGTCATCACAGGATGATGCTACATTAAGTATTTCCCACAATCCTTTATGCTTGAAAACCTGACAGTGTTGCTTAACTAGTTAATGTTGTAGAAAAACAAGGTACAAAAAGTCTAGTAGGAAGGGAAAAGAAACGATTAAGTTTGACTTTAGTGCTCTGCAATGGTTGAACAAATTGCTCAAGCTGTGTTCTCTTTCCCTGCACGTGCTCTCTATTTCTACTCTTTGACGGTGACAACAATTTGACGAGCATTTAAGGTTTACAAGTGCTTTCACATCCATTATCTCTTTTGCTTCTCAAAATGCCCTCAGGAAGGTATTATTATCTCTCACTCTTCAGAAGGAAAATTCTAAGACCCAAACACATTAGGCGACCTGTTCAGTAAATGGCAGGGTTGAGACTCAACCTTGGGTCTCCTGAATCCAACTTCAGGCTCTTCTCTGGACCACACTAGGATTCCAATGGCTGGAGTGGGGTTGATGTGGATGGTGATAGAGTTATGGGGGGCATGGAGAATCATTTATTGCAATGCAACTAATTTGTCACACTTGCCTTGGTAATTAAAGAAACCTCTGGACTTCTTGTCATTGTTGGATGGAATGACGGTTCCAATGAAGAAATTTGCAATAGCAATGAGAAGAATGATCAGAAGGATCACTTGAGCCTGGAAAGGCAGAGTAAAAGGAAAGGACATTAGATTTATTTAACATTTAAAAAATCTAATTATAAAAATTATTTGTGTCCACTGAAGAAAGTCTCTGAGTTTTCCAATTAAGATTCTGGTATTCAGAGTAGGTAATAAGTGCATCCATGTAAACAGCATCTTAATAAGTCTTATTTACCTGGGTGTAGATACTATATTTTCAATGGAAGTATGTGCTTGGGCACTTGAAGGTGACGTTTCAAGAACATTCCTCAGGGGCCCCAGGACTGTAAATGGGGCCAAAAGTTTTTACACTGATAGAGTTGAGTTCTTTATTAAGCAGAGCAACTATGGGTTCCTTCCCTTCCCAGTGCTAACTGCAGGAAAGAGTACAAGAATATAGAAGGATTCACAGAAGTCCCGTGATGCCCAGTGCACTGGAAATCAGGCTGCCAACATGTGCCCAGCACAAGCAGTCTGTGGTGTTGACCAGCCAAGTGGTCTTCCTTCAGTACTTCCGTTATGCCAAGGTTTTTACTGGCTTGGCATTTCCACACACTGTTCTCTCTGCCTGGGGTGCACTTCTTCTTACTCTTTGCACAGACATTTTCTTCCTTTAAGTCCTCAGAGAAGCCTGTCTTGATTACCCAATCTAAATACTAGCAGCTAACATTCACTAAGGGCTTAAAATATAACAGGCTCGGATGTAAAACTTTATCTAATTATTTACCTGTAAATAATACCACCAACAATCCTATAAAGTAGGTAATATTATTATTTCCATACAAGGAAACTGAGGCACAGAGAGGTTAAGTAATTTACTCAAGGTCACACAGAAACTAGATTGAAATCCAGGCAGTCTGACAGCACAGCTGTCACTAACTAACACTGCCATCTTAATGGAGACAAGTAATATAAAGTTGGCTCCCTTGTTATTTTCTGTCTTGGTGCCCTGATTAAAAACACTGGCCATAATTTACCACTTTATATATATATTTTTTCATTTGCTCTTTATTACTCATATCCCCACTAGACCATGTGCTGAACCAGAGTGGGAAATGTGTCCATTTTGGTCACAGCCAAACAGCTAGTGCTTAGAATATCTAGCACAAGGTAGGCACTTAATCTTAATTTTTTTTAAATGTATGAATGCATAAACCACACAAATGCCATGTAAATATGTTTCCTATTGCCTTATATAGGTGGGAGGCATTGCCCTGTTTCATTTCTGGAGAACACTTGAGGTATCTGAAGGTATATAGGAATATTTTCAACTACACCAGTCACTGCAGGGAATTACAAAGGTGGCAAAAGACAAGCTCCCATCATTTGGAAATTTACTATCAGTTTTATTACTAGTAACCTAGATATTTTCTGGTTCCAGGGCCCATGATGCCCTCAGAGTTACTGATCAAGTACTGGGGATGATGGGGAGAATGATAGTTTCTGCCTCTGTTATGCTTTCCCAACACATTTGTGGGGCTTCAGCACCCACAGCCACCTTCAAAGGGGGACACCAGGGGTGTGACTGAGAGACACAGGCTTCCAGCATGCACTGTTGCCTTGATTTTAAATGTCTGTGTGTGAAGATGATGCAACCTCGGTGGCTGTGTCACTGTGAGGGCAGTGCAAAGAGGAACCAAACATAGGCTCACTCATGGGATGCGTGAGCTGTGGCTCATGCCTGCCCAGACCTTATGCTTCGAGGGTTTGATTTTCCACTAGGGCTAACGTGCTGCTCTTACAATAGCCTGTAATAACAGTAATTCTCTTTGAATATGGGGTTCCTTCTATTTCTCTCTCCCCACTGTAATTTGTTCAGGACCAGACCAGTAGTTTTGATAACATCATTTTGAAAAATTCACCTTTGCTTCCCATTCCATTCCGGCCACAGAAATTCCTAAAAGAATCACCACGGTGATAGAGCCTATTATCCGGATGTCATTGGTTGGATCCACCATCATTGAATCACTCTCCTGGGAAAAAAATCACAAAAATGGTTCGAGGTACAGCTTTTTTGCATGTATGTTTTATTGAAACATTTAATGTTAAGAAGAGATACCATGTACTAATGCCTTGAGCTATACAGGATAATAGAAAAATGAAGTGCTTATAAATATGAGAAGATAAAGAACCCAGCATTATATTATTCCTATGATAATAGGCCTTTGGTAGCCAAGGTAAGGAATTGGAAATTTTAGAGGTTCATTCTATTCACAGCTTTTGAAGCTTTTGTAGCACTAAGTATGTATGCATACATGTATCAAGTTTTGTTACAAAAGAATGGCATTACTTTTGTGTGTCAGGGGAAAACCTAGAGGAATAAAAATGAATGGTTTCCAATGTTAATATTGAAAAATAAATGCTATTTAATTAAAGAATAGATGATGCAAACCACATAATGCATCCCTTGAAGATAATGTATCTTACGAACTATACAAAAAACTCATTTGTTTATCTAATTTTCAAATAAAGGTACTTTTACCAAATTGAATTGAGTGACTGCTATTATTAATAAGAAAGAAGAACTGGAAGTTAGTCCATCTGCCAGCTAATTAACCTGCTCTCATATACCCTACCCTAGACTAGGCACCTAAACTAGGAAACATCATAGTCTTCTCCAGTGAGTTATTTTAACGTTTGAACACCTTTTCTCTTTGGAAATCTATAGCAATAACAGTATTATTACTGTTGATAATAATCCCCAATATTTCTCTAGTGATATATATATCACTAGAGAAATTATATATATATATATATATATATAAAATTATATATATATATAATTTTTTTGTTTTTGAGATACTGGGGCCGGGGATTGAACCCAGAACCTAGTGTATGGGAAATCGGCAGGCTATACCAGCTCCCTTGCATTGGTTTTTTCCTTTGTTTGCTTGTTTGTTTTGTTTTGCTTTTAGGAGGTACCAGGGATCAAACCCGGGGCTTCATACATGGGAAGCAGGCACTCAACCACTTGAGCTACATCCGCTCCCCAAATGCTTTATATTTTACAAAATATTTCACATACATTATTTCATTTAATTTGTACCCCATATCTATGAAATAGATAGAACACTGTTATTATCCCTCCCCATGTTACAGATTTGGAAAACAAGGTTCAGATGGGTAGAGGGTCTGGACCAAAGTCTCTCAGCTAGTAAACATGAGAGCTGGGACTCAAATCCAGATTTTCTCATGCCAAGCCCAGGCTTCCTTCCACTATCTCTGACTTCCACATTCTGCAGTATAAACTCATTTCCTCTCGTCTTGCATAGTGGCATCCCCTAGTGCCCCAAAGCAAACTGAACTGAATTATTGTGCTAGGCTGAAGGAAAGAAGAGCATTTAGTTACCTTAAGAAGATCTACCACAGTCTCAGCAAATCCCACCACATACATAGCAACAGCCACTGCGTTGGCAAAAGCAAAGATCAAGCCTATAGACCCACCGAACTCAGGCCCTAAGCTTCTTGAAATAAGATAGTAGGCCCCACCTGAAACAAGAAATAAACAAGCTTTATGCTGAGAATCTGCCAAGGGACTTAGGTTTTTTTGACCAAATGATTTTGAAAGTCTGAGAACATTTGAAATATTAATTATTCTAATAAAACCATTATCATGTCCTAGTAATTTTAGGGATCTGTGGTACCTTAAAAAATAGCAGGCTTTCCCTATGTTCTGCATGTAATCTAAAATAGAAGTATCCTGACTTGACAAATCCAATTTATTGAAAGCAAAATGTACACAAATGCTACAAATGAGAACACAGAAATATTTATGAAAGAATCCTTTGTCTTTTCAAAGTATTCATCAGTGTTCAAAGCAATAATGCAGCTAACGAATAATTTAATATATAAAGTTTCCAGTAACAGGCAGGGCTAGGCAGAAAACGAAGTGAGTGGAGTTTATCTTAGTTCTTCTAACTTCCTTTCTTCCTTTGTGGTGTACAGACGTGTGTGTGCATGCACACGCATGCGTGTGTATATATTTGTGGTATATATGTTTGCTACCGAAAACAAGGTACATGTATAGTGCTATGAACTTACTCATTATATAGTCTGAATTGGTTTTCTGTGTTTTTAGCCCAAGAAAGTATGGTTATTACCAAATACTCATATATGTAGGGGACTGGCAAGTGGGAAGAAAGTTAGGAAGGTGTTGGAACAATTGCTACTCCCGTGGTCCAAGGTAGTTCTGTCTGTGTACCTTTGTGTACACATGACTGAATAGGACTGGTTCACTCCCTAGAGGGTACCTAAAGCAGGTTTCTGAAAGAAAAAAAAAGAGTGGCTATTGAAAGGCCTGATTATCACTGACCAGAGTAAATTAATGACTTCCTGTTTTGAGCTTGTCTTAGGGATGGACAGAGTTGGAATAGGAATGCTATTCAACAAACATACCTGGCAAAAAAGCCCCAACTGTCTTTTACCGAGATGTAATTTCCTCCACTAGAGTAACTCCTTTGGGTTAAGGGGTCAAAGTCCTCTCTAAAAATGTAATATTATAAATCCCCATTATTTCTTTTATCCAGCTTATTTTCAACATATTAGCTAGCCAGTTACCCAAGCTTAGCCAAAATGAGAGCCTGGGCAGAAAAGGAGGCTAGAGGCAGGAATGCAGTGGGTGGGATGGTGTTCAAGAAGGCCCCAGGTTGGGAGACCTGGATAAGGTACACAGTAGAAACCCAGAGAAACCAAGGGAGAAGGGGAGGGAGAAGGAGGGAAGTTAGAAGAACAATGGTAAACTTCACCTAGTTCACTTTTTGTCTAAAGCTTACCTGTTTCTGGATCACTTGAAAATAACTTGTTGTTTTGTTTACTTGTATTTACTTATTTATTTATTATTTATTTTGACAACCTTCCCATGCCTGTTGGCCACTAGAAACACAGTGATAGGGATGAACCCTGGGGGTTGGTTTTAGGAGGGATTTACTGACTAGAAAGAGTCAGCAGTATAGGCTGGGGCCCAGAAAACACACTGATGGAAACAGGGAGTGAGCCAGCAGAGCTTGTCCAAGGCACAAAGAAGCCATATGCTTTGCTGTAATACTCTGTGCCTTCCTAATAGACAACTGGCCACTTTCCACTATATATACATGCTTAACCACAGGCAATGGGCTGGAGAAGTCTTTTCTAGAGATGTCCCAATTTTAGTTGAGAAGAATTTTGACCTGCTATTTAAACTTTAGGTATTCTTTTTCTTTCTTTCTTTCTCTCTCTCTCTCCCTTCGTTCCTTCCTTCCTTCCTTCCTTCCTTCCTTCCTTCCTTCCTTCCTTTCTTTCCTTCTTTTTCTTAGACTTTGGGGGCTAATTAGCAAGATACCAGTTTCACTTTCAATATTCAACCAATATAGACATTACTATGCAACCAAAAACTTAGTCATAAGTAAATTAATTGGCTTACCTCCTCTTACTACTCCATTTGTGCAAATAGCAGACATAGAAATACCTGTTAGTGTTGTCACTACTACACTCAGGCCAATGATGACGACTCCGAGACCTGCAAAATCCCCAAGAAAGGTGTTTGGTTTCAGTACTGAGGGAAGTCACCAGGACTTCAAGAGGCAGCTGTCCAAATCTTGTCATGGAAGGATCAGACTCCCCATAAAAAACCTGAAATGTTCTAAAAGATCTCATTGCATGAGGATCTAGGAAGCACCTGAAATGCGCTAAACTTTCAGACTGATGTCATGTCCAGGAATCATTTCTCAAGAAACAACAGCAAGCGGTGTGCAGAGTAGCCTGAAAAAGAAAATGCTTACCCAAGGAATTCAAGCATCTGGAAACCAGGACCTGAAATGCACCAGAGCAGTCCCATAGAAAAAGAAACCAGAGCTGACCAGAGTGGGTCTGAACTCTATTCACAGTACCTTCTGCTTCCTTCTGCAGCCAGCTCATCCAAGTAGTCTGCCAGACTTCAAGAACATCGAGCTACTTCCTTGGTCCCATCAAAAAGAAATATATAAAAAGTTTTTGCCTACCCGTAGCAAGCGATGAGGGCATTAGATATCTTAGAGATTTTTACCTCCACGAACAAACCCATTAGTCGCTATTGCAGAAGTTGACAACCCAGTAATAGAAGTTACCATGGTGGAAAGAAGAATTATGAGAACTCCAAGACCTGTTAGAAATGAGAGATAGAAGATATTATATTTTACTTTTCTTCCTGGTATTTCCTCTTGCTGCAAACTACAGTGCTTTTAATTTAGGTTGTCACTTCTAAGACTTGGGCCCCGCTGGGGTTCCTTTGTGGTAGGGAGAAACTGGTATGACTGGCATGAAGATCAAGTCGGAGAACTGCTCATTACGATGAAGGGTGGTTTTGAAAAGTAAACACAATCTAAAATGCAGCCTTGGGAAAGGAAAAGTTGACTTATGCTGGTGTCCTTAGAGAGAAACTACCTTGGCTGTGAAAAGAGAAAACATGGCATTTGACCTTCTCTCTTGCTGAAGAGAAACCTGAATGAGAGAGTTGGGGGTTGACAAAGGTTAAATCCTTCTCCATTTTTCTTGCATCCCTCTTGCCTGGAAAAAAAACAAAAAAGCCAACTTGGATTACCTTTGAAAACACGCCAGAAAGGTCAGTGGTGAACTATTTGAGCCTGTGTTGCCTTTACCTTACAAATGATTTGCGGGTCACAAGTTTAATTACCTCCTCTGACATATCCATTTGTGGCAATAGCAGAGGTGGATAAACCAGTGATACCAGTCACTGTCACGGCTAAGCCGATGATAATCACACCAAGACCTCAGTTGAGAGAGGAAAAATAAAGGCAGTTAAACAGTGAAATAACCCATTAGATTATTTACATAAAAGTGGCAAGTCTGGGGTTATCACTCAAGAACCACATTTGAATTAAACAAGTTGCCCTGGAAATCACCACTGAACAAGTGTCCAGCTCTTATGTGTTCTGCTGCTACTAGTGACCAGGTCCAAGTAACTCAGGAGCTAAGATGTACAGTGCTAAGCTGCACACAATTGAATAACTAAGGTTGGTCAAAATGTAACGTGGAAGCCCATTTTTGAAGTTCTAGACACCTATAACCATGATAATTGATCTATACAATTCCAAATTGTTAATATGACTATAGATCAAATGTTCATCCTTACAGGAAGCAATCTTTTAATGTAAATTTGGCCACAGGGGGTGAAAAATTACATGCAGTATAGCATATTGTTTTTCTGGCAAATGGATAAAGTAGAAAGAATCTCTTTAAACTATATTGGGCTCAATAACATACTGGTTGTAACATACTGGTTGTATGACCTCTGGTAAGTTACTCATCTTCTGAGCCAAAAATGGCAATGAGATTAAAAAGAAGTCATATGGACAATGGCCAGCATAGTGCATAGAACACAGTACACAATCACGAATAGTGTTTTTTTATCATATCTACAATTGTCAAAATAACTATTGTTTATTAAAAGTCTGCTACACATCAGGCTGTGTGTTAGTTATATAGGAAATGCAAGTGAAAACAAAACCAAATGAAATGGAAAAACCTGCCTTCAAGAATCTTATGGTTCAAAAGACCAATAATTATAAAGAGAAGGAGAAAGAGGTAAAGGCCAGAATTCAGTGGAAAGCAAGGCTGCTTTCAGCTTCAGGAAATAGGCAGCCAGGAGCACACCCTTGTCCATGAAGGCTGACCCAGAACTCAGGGGGTGTGTTCTGGGGTCATGGCCATTAAACTTACCCTGGCTGCATCTCAGAATACTCTGACCTGGGCCTGTTTGATATGCTATCCTACGTGAAGTGGATGCTCAAGACTTGTCATTAGCAAACCCTCTTGGGTCAAGGATGGTTAGAATGGTAGTCTGCCAAGAGAGGCCATAAGCTCTCTGGCCATGCCCTGGGAGAAGGGGAAGTGGAGGAAGGTTAGGACAGAAATGGGAATGAGGCACTGGAGGCTGGGTCTTTTGATGTTCCCAACTATACACGGGTTCCCGCAGGAGATTCTCTCCTATTTTACAGGTTAAAGTGCATTGGGAAGAGGCTAACTGTGGGGCACCAGCTGCAAAGTTGGACCATATTACTTTGGTCCCTCTGGACTCTTAAAAGCTAGATGCTACGAGAAACAATTGCACTAAATTCTTCGTGTCTATGGAAGGGATCCTGTGGAAAGCATTGCCCCTACATCACTCTGCGGCCTCAGGGCTTTGTGCCACAAAAGGTGATTTCTTTTTATCTTTTGCACATTATTTGGCTCTTGCCTTTGTTTTGAGGAAGTTTGGTATTGAATGTTTAGCTCACCCCAGTAACTGTACATAACCACAGAGCTTGTAATTCATAGGATTAAATCTACACTGACTTTATTTCCCTACCCTTATTTTCCCTTGGCCTCTATCTTCCTAACATTCCTTTGTTTACCCTTTTGCATCACATATTTCTGTAAACAGTTTGAAGTCCTGGAACAAAGTTTTATACTTTTAAACAATGATGTTTTTGCTCCTCTCACATAATCAAAAGTAGAATCCCAAGGTAAAAGGCAGCTTAGAGAACATTTTGTTCATTGTTTTCTCGAAGTGTGTTCCTTGAACCACCTGCTTTGGGAAGTGTCAGGGTGCTTATTTAAAATGCCCAGACCTACTGAGTTTGGAACTTTAAAAATGAATTCCAGGATTCTGCAGTTTTCTAACCTAACTTCCGAGGTAATTCTTGTGCATACCACAGCCTGAAGACTATTGGTCTACCCTTAACCTATGTCCAATTATGTTTGCCTATTAAGTCAGGTCCTTTAGCTTTATCTCCAAATAATTGCTTGGGAAAGAACTGGTCTAGCTCCCCCACTTTTAGATGAGAAAGTGAAACTCATGGAGCATGAGTAACTTGATTCGGGTCAAACCTCTTCCTCTGAGTTTCACACCCTCCTTCTTTGACTGATGGTTAAGCTTATGTGAAACCATCTCGCCCCAGACTAAGGTCTCCAAAACAGAGAAGGACAAGCAGACAGGATTATTGGCTCATTCTACCATTAGCTTTTGGGAACAAGACAGCCAAACTCATAGCTCCAGAATGGTTACCCAAGGCCCGTAGCTATTGTTACTCCTGGCTCTAGCTTCCTTCTGGCTTTATTCTCAGAGTCTGGGCTTGAAAATGTATTCATGTTTCTTCCTCCAAACTATCCCCAAATTAAGGCAAAAATATTTTTATTTGTTTCTTTTCTCTCCCAATAAGGAACCAAGATGGGCTCCAGATGGTGCCTTAATCAACTCATGTAGCTTTAGGGTCACAGCAGAGGCTAGTAAAATTGAGGAAGAGGTGGTAATAAGTTTCTACTACTCACTAAAATCTCTTTTCTGAGAATAAAACAAAGCAAAACAAAACAAAAAATCCAACAACCTCCATTCAAAAGAAAACTCACTGGCCACCCATTCAGGTAGAATGCTATTCTCTTCTCTAACACGATTTGACTGCTCATGGGAAAGGTCCTTATTAAAGCAACACTAATGTCTAAAAGTAATAAGCAGGTTAGCAGAGGATAGGATTCTTCATAATTTACAATTTTGCAATAAAACGAGGAACTGGGTTGACTGTGAAGAGTAATGGAAGATCTGATTAAAGTTCAGATTATTGCCCAAACATATGGATGTTAAATAAGTTGCATTAAAAAGAATTACTCTTGCCCTTGGCTACTCTCACACCTCTAAACAGAGTAATGGTTCTTGATGATCTCAATAAGTTACTAAACTGCCCTTAAAAACCTAATTTTGCATGAAACCCTGGAGCAAAAACTTGGCAATATTAAGATGCAGATTTTCCATGAAACAGCATACACTTAGTTTGGACCCTGAGGCCGTAAGCATTCATTTGGCATGCATCATAAAACTGGTAAGCAGCCCTTCCTCAGGAACCCAGCAGTTGCCAAACATGAAACACAGAAAAACTATGGGAATTGGTTTCAGTGGTTCAGTTTACAACTCAGTCCTTTCTTTTATGAGTTAGTGTTCTCATGGTTCCAAATGTGTTTAGAAGAGGCAATAAATAATGACAAGTACCTTTTAAATGTGGATAAGATATATTCTGGAGCAGTATCTGAAAGTGCATCTGAACCTGTATGTTCTTGATACTAATGATTTATAAGTCTTTCCCACAAAGTGAATTTCTAATATAGCTCCCTGATATATGCTTATACAGATAGTAGAACATAATTAATTTTTATCACATTAAATCAGGAACTTTGATAAAATTCAAATAAATTTTTCACCTAAAGTTTGCAAATACTCTCTCAATGAAAAAAGAGTTTATAGAAGAAAGAATACTTCAAGTGGAATATAATATTTTGAAACATTAAATAATTCATCTTAAATTAGTTTCATGTCATCTGTTTTCCATTTGAAAAATTAGCATTAGTTATACATATTATCTGACTCATCAAATCTATTGTTTTAAGCTTATATCTAGCAATACTTGATTAACCTTTATTTTCTTACTCCTGGTACCCAAAAGTAACACTATTACTTTATTTGGAAAATGTTCAATGAGTCAGCGTTTTTATTAGTCAGGTCACAGTTTCACCAGTTTTTCCACAAGTTATTTTGGTTTAGTGCAGTTTTGCCAGTAATCACAATGGGAATATTCTGTGATAAATGAGGAGCAACTGTCAATATGGCCCAAAATATGAGTATTATTGTTAAAAAGTAAATATTTCTTTATATACCGTTAGAGCTAAAACTATCAAAAGATCAAAATATTTACTTGAGCATTCACCTGGTTAGCAAGCTGGAAAATTCCAGCCTCACAGGAGTTAATGTTTCACCTTTCACTGCTGACAAACATTGTCAAGGAGGTAAAGAAACAGGAGCCCGAGAGTAAATTACTTCTTTGACCCTCTTTTCACATTCAGCATTAATGTTGTTTATGGTGTTTATAATTTACAATCGAAGTTATTTAGGAGGGAAAGTGCTTACCAATTCCAGCTTCCCCAACAATCCAGGAGAGGCGAATGAAGAGCATGACACCCCAGATATTCAGCATGCATCTTACCTGCGGATTTAAGGGGCATGGAAAGGAGACTTGAAAAGCAATAATGGGGCCAAACCCAGAAGCCTTGGTAACTGTGGTATTCAGACCTTGTTAACACTTCATCCTCTAGGCACATTTAACATAGACTCATCATTTATAAACATGGGAGCTTTCTCACCAGCACACCTTTCACCCAGCCAAACTTCACAACCCCAGCTTTATCTTCTTCTTCTTTGTTTTCAGCTTGTTCCTCTCCAGGCATCCCGTCACCATTAGCGACCCTGTCAGCTGCACCAGGGACCACGGCCACATTCTGCATTTTTACAAATAGCAAAAACATCACATTTGGTCAACAATAATCAGGTCCCTAAAACTTTCAAAAGCAAGTCAAAACAATTGACGTAGAACTTTAGAAGAAAGGAAAAAGAAACATATTCTAGTCTTTTTAAGTAAAATGATATATATATATACTTTTTTGCCCTGAGAGCTGGTGGGGTCATTTTGTTGGTGAGTGATTTTAGGACCACTAAGACTGCAAGGGGTGGTGGAAGGAGCCTGGGGAGACGGAAACCTTGGCCTGCTCTTCCTCTAGTGAGAGTGTTTCCTTAGGTGCAAGTGGTCAGATTTAGATGACTTCTCTACTCACCCCAGAGCATCTTTAAGAGGATTCAATGAAAGAACACGTAGAAGTGTTTTTTAAAAAAACGGATTTAACCTTTTCTTAAAAAGTTGAAAGGCACTGTGTGACTACAAGAAGACTATTCCTATGTGAAGGGAAGTTTCTTTCAGATTCCATATGCCTCTGCCTGAAAATTGTTGCATGTGTCATGCTTGTACAAGAAGTCTCATGACTGACTACTGAAAAGACTGGCTGAGCCGAAATAAGAAGGAAGGGCTATACATAAGGGCTAAAATTTTTATTTCATCATCCCTTCCCCCGCCGCTGCAGCCTAATTTTTAAAAGACTTTCCTTCTCAGTAGGATAGTCTCTCAGTTCAGTGGAGGAGGGAAAAGCTCCGTTTCTCTCAAGTTAAGAACAGCTCTGTAATTTCTATTCTAGATATGACTTTAAATAATTTCAGATGCACCTACTTAATTTAACCTACCTGGTACTTACCTGCCTCTTCATTAGGTAGAACTCCCTCCTTTGAGCTATGAAAAAGCAGTCTTTTCCAGTAAGACTTCCGAAACCATTGGGGAGGTCTCTTAGATACAGCATGTAATTGCCATTATGATAGAACAACTTTATCTTATTTAAGCAGTTTAAATTGGATTTAAGCCGAGGATGATATGCCTGATACTACATCTAAGAGGGTTTGGACAATGGCATTTTTCCCCTCTAAAATAGTACTGGTATGAAATTAATAATCAGTATTTATAATAAGGGCTTTATTCTGGGACGATTGACGTTTTTACCATTATCCTTGCCATAACTCGGGGCTCTGGCTTCTTTGGGCTTTGGTGTACCATTAGTGTATCCATGGTAAACTGACCCAGATTCGGGCTGTATACTCCAAGTGACCTCTTGTCTCCTTCTTCCAGGATGTTCTTCTCTTTTTCTATGTCTATGTAAGTAGGAATTCTTCCCAACTTTCTTCTCCCATGAGACTTTGTTCATGAGACTAGAGTAACACCCAGATAACTAATGTGATACAATGAGATAAGAGTCATTGAATGGGGAGTGGATGTGGCTCAAGCAGTTGAGTGCCCACCTCCCACATGGGAGGTCCCGGGTTTGGATCCGGGTGCCTCCTAAAAAAAACTCCAAAAAAAAAACAAGAACAAACAACAAGCAAACCAGATCTGCCCTCCCACATATGAAGATCTGGGTTCAATTCCTGTTCTGGTACCTCAAAAAAAGAGTCATTGAATGACAACTAAATTGGCTGAAGGCAGTGACAAGGGTTACTTCTCTTTAATGCCAACCAAAGGCCTTCCATATACAAGGCCATTCATAAATGACTGTTGAATCCATAAATTGGATTTGAAGGTCACTGAACTCTGCCTGTAGGAGCAGATGACCAGTTTCTTATCCATCTTTGCCTCATGTTTCTTTTCTCTTCCTTCCCTTTTGGGCACTCCATTTCTCATTGTTTCCTCTATGTACAACACACAAAAAAGGGAGAGGAAAGGAATGAATCTCAAGCCAGATCACTTTGTTATTTTCTGACAGCATTGGGGAAAATTAGGGAAAGAGGAGATTGAATTTAATAGTTAAAACTTAGTTTTTTAATTACCTGAGCAAGATCTTAATCTTAAGTATCCTCAGACTCTATTTGCACAGATAATTGAAAGTCGACCTCATATATTCACCTCAGTATAAAGACGTTAATTTAAAAAAAGTCCAAAGAAATTGAGAATGAACAGGTATAGCAGAAAATGGTGATCTATACCAGCACTCTCCAATAGAAGTATAGTCAAGCAACAAATGCAAGCCATGTATGTAATTTAAAATTTTCTAGTGGCTACATCAAAAAAGAAAAAGAAAAAGGAGATTGGTGAAATTCATTTTAATAATGTATTTTACATAATCAAATATAGAGAGAATATTATCATTTTAATATATAATCAAAATAAAAATATTTTACATTTTTTCTTACTAAGTCTTCAAAATCCAGTGTATATTTTACACTGACAACAAATCTAAATTTGGACTAGCCACTTTTCAAGCGCTTAGTACCCCAACGTGGCTAGTGCTTACCGTATTAGACAGCAGGTTTATATAATGTATCTATCATAAATCCAACTTCAGATGGATGAAACATTTGAGGCCATTTTCTAGTCACTTAAAAGTTCTATTTTTCTCTCTAAAAGGAGTCTATACACATAACACAGCTGAATGGGTCAAATGTAACTTTAATTTTCCATAACTGAAACATGTAATCAATGAGATCAGGGAATTGAAGAATTTGTTAAAATGATCTGGAATATTAAAGAGATTATTTGGTTAGGAGATTCATTTATTTGACTTGATTCAAATGAAACTTTTTTGAAATTGTCAATATTCTAGTTAATCAAGATCCCGTGACCAGACTATCAGCAGCTACTCTTTCAGGGAGAAGGCAATTTCTCTTTTTCTGGATTAATTGGAGATCCCATGAGAGTCAGCCTTAGTCATTGCCTTTTTAAAGGCAGTCCTTGGGAATAGAAGCCATATTTGTTTTCTGATTAAATCTGAACTTGAGGGTTTGGTCCAGGAAATTGCTTGGCTCCCAGATCAACTTCGATGGTGACCGTGTGACTCTTAGATATGGATTAATGAGAATACCAATGATTGTAAAAAGCATTTTGCAAAGTAGGCTAATGGTTGAATAAGGTATTTAAAATTTCCCCTTAAATGAACATTTCTTCCAGTGATTGCTCTTCCTGGTCACAATTTAACATTTCTTAAATTTATCACTATGGCATCCCAATAAAATGCTACAGAATTATAATGCTTTGAGGGCATGACAGAGAAACCACATATGGAAATCAGTAACATCTCAATTATTCAAAAATAGAATCTATATAGGATGTTCAACTCTCCCCTAGGTAAATATGTTCAACCAGCTAGAGTTTCAAAGTTTTAAGTATATTTATAACATAGAGGGGGAAGAAAAAACCTTGGAGTTGTCTTTTGTTGTTTATAAAGCTCTGATAGCAAATTTACAGGTAAAAAATCCATTTTCAGGGGAGCAGTTGTGTCTCAAGCTGTTGAGCACCTGCTTCCCACATGGGAGATCCCAGTGCCTCCTAAAAACAAACAAACAACAAGCAAACAAATGAGATAAAAAAAAAAAAACAACCAAAACACAAAACCAACTCAGGGGAGCCAATGTCGCTCAGTGGCTGAGCGCTGGCTTCCCACATAGGAGGTCCCGGGTTCAATCCCCCGCCCTGGTACCTAAAAAACAAACAAACAAATAAAAATTCATTTCCACTGCTTACTCTCATGAAGAAGCCGAAAAAACTGCAGCACTGGTTAAGTTAGGAGACTTGGAATCTAGATTTGACTATGTAATTAATTCAGGGTATGTCCTCCATCAAGATGATTAGCCTTTCTTAAATACTGGCTATGATGATAAATCTAAGAGGTTTCTGAAAATCGTATCTTAAAGCAGTTCACTTTTGGGCAAAATCATTTTACTGTGTTTGCCATCCTCCTTTTCTGACACGACAAAGCAAAACTTGATTTTACTCTTTAATAAATGCCTCGTAGTCAGCCTGAACAGCGTTTATAAGCTCAACTTATCTTCAAAATATTAAACATGACTTGGAGTTGGGGTTGTATGGAGACCTGACGGCTGCGAGCTATAATCAATGGCTCACAAGACTCCTGGCTGATGTGCGTTCCTGAGACCAAAGCCTTAAAGACGGAAAGTTTTATGATTACTGTCTGAAACCAGATTTTGCCTTCCTACTTTGAATTAATTTGTTCACACTCCATTACCATAAACGATGACCCTGTAACCTTCCATAAATGCATTTTAAATGGTGTAGCTTTAGGGAATGATTTATTTACTAAGAGTTTTACGTGTACATTAAATATTCAGAGTAGATAAAATAAAGTGCGTTTAAAAAAAAAAGAAGAAAGGAAGGAAGACCATTTGATAAAAGGCTTTTTCCTCTCCAATGTTGGTAAACTTAGTGAAGCTTCAATCACAAGCAATTTAAGGGGAAAATTCCTAATGGGTTCTTCTAGATTGAAAAATAAATCATGAAAGATTAAATTATTTCATTTAATATACAATGTGATAATTCAGACTTCAGAAAGATAACAAATACTTTTACAGGTATCATCAGAGCAAAAGAAAATAACATTTATTCTTTAAATTCCAGCTAGACAATATTTACTACCTGTACATGTCTTCAAGTTTTGAGCTTTTAATATCAAGAGAGTAGACTTCTTGGACCAACACTAAGAAATAGTTTCATAAATATTTAGGCCTAGATGATTTTCCTCCATTGCCTTAAACTTTGTTTTTTAATGAAATATTCAAACATACACAAAAGTGGGAGAATAACAGATAAACTCCATGTACCCATCAATCAGCTTCAATAAGTATCAATATTCGGCCAATCTTATTCCATCTATATCCTTTACACCCCAAAACTAGATTATTTTAAAACCAAGCCCAGTAAGGATCTTATGATTTCTAAGACCCATTTCAGAATGAAAAACATATCATTCTAATCATATTTTCCTACCTTATTGAGCAACACTATTATGTTTGTACATTTCCAGCCCTTTGTGATAACAGGGAGCATTTTAAATGATGAAAATGAGGAAGGTTTCTTGCTTGTTTTGAAAGTTATTGTAAACATGCCTCTAATCATTACCAATGGTCACAATTTATAATTGCAATATTTTTCCTATGTCACAGAGCACACAGAAAAATTTACCTGCATTTTTGATAACTTAGGCCAAAAGTTAGCTATGTGCAATAAATAAGAATAGAAAAAAGAAAATTAAAAGATTTTTACATTTTCAGAATATATCTTTAAGGTACCTACCACTGTACTCACCATCCATCACTAAACTATTTAATAATGGGAATTTAATCATTTTTGTTTTGTTTTCACAGATTATTTTGATAGCATGGGTTCACAGGGGAACTGGTCTTAGGTACTAAGAAACTCTAGCCAGTATCAGAATGAGCCCTTAGTCACAGAGTTTGATTCCAACAAATATTTTAGGGGTGATTTCTACTTGTCTCTGGCCTTTCAGGCATTTGCTGCCTTGATTTTACTGTGTATTTTAATTGACTGTAGTTAGATTATTTCACATTTCAGATTTCCCCGACTCTAATACTAAATTTCCAAATTTGAACTTTGAAACACTTTAGAAAAGTTATTTTCTAGAGAAAACATTTTTGTTTGTCCTTTTATAAAATATGAGCATTTAGTACATTGATTTATGTGGTCTAATGTTTGTTAGCCTGACTACATGTTCTTTATTCCTATCCTTAATAATGTCATTTGACTTATATAATGAAATTCCAGAAGGTAGAGGTCATATCTCTTTAACTCATTTTATAGAGCAACTCTTGTAAATAAATACTTAATAAATACTTCTAATGACAATGAAGATAACTGAGACCTACAATTAACTCTGTAGGAGAAGCAGCATGATCTTTTGACACGGTCTCAGAAATAAGGAATGAACTGGGACCTCCTGCTCTGCCTGGCATGAGTGAGGTATGAGTTTCCTCTTTGCTCCACCATTCTCAATGGCTTGATGGAGCTAAGACGCAGTGCAGTAGGAAAGCATGCTGGTAATGATGAGCAGGGACTCTGGAGTCATGCAGACCTGAGTTTAACTTATTAGCCAGGTCACCTGGGGTTGATTATTGACTTCTGTTAAGTCTCTGTTTTCTCTTCCAGATGATCCTTAGGATTTTATAAAAGCATCACCACCTATAAAATAGCAATTATAATACTACCTACCTTGAAGTTTTCCTGTAAGGACTGAATGAGAATTTATGTGAGGTGTGAATAGGTATGATTCACAGTGCCTGACACATCAAAAATTCTCAATGAGAAGTTTGTTCTTATTAAATTGAAGTCACTCTTAATGCTTTTATTTTCCATTTATTTATATTTTCTAACAGTCTAATGGCCCAAATGTGAAGTTTTTCTGTTGTTTTCATTTGGGGTCAGTTTCTAAATGATTGGCTTCCTTAAGAATAGTATTTCCATCTTTTATAGTACCTTTTATAGTATTTTATACTTCCCCAAGCAGTTTGTTCTATAACATCAGAATAATAGACTGTGACAGAACATCTATATATTTTCCTGAATCCTTTATGATTATATTTTTTCTGAAAGGCTAGCTAGCATGGTGGTAGCTAGTAATGCTGAAAGGAAATTCCATCTTGGTTACACTGTAATTAGGAAATGTATTTGAAAAGATGGCCCCTAGAATTAAGGCTGGATACTGAAAGCAGACTTCTCTTTACAGAGTAAAAATACTCGATTCCTCTTTTGCCAGATGTCTAATAACCATTATACATGTTTTGATATAGGAATATATGCAAGGTATATTGTTTGGTGAAAAGAGCAAAGCGCAGAACAATGTGTAAAACATACACCGGTATGTGTTTGTAAAAAGAATACAGACAGAAGTTAGAGAGATAGGAATATAGGTAGTTATAGATAAATGTGCATGTTGATATAAGCATAGAAAATTTCTGGAATGATTTACAAGAAACTGTCAGTAATGATTACCCTGGGGAGGAGAACTAAAGATTTGAGTTAGAAGAGATACATTTCATTACGATATATATATTTTAGCACTTGAATATTTTATCAGTATATGTCTTACTTTTTAAATAAAAAGCTAGGATAAAGATTATCATCATCATCAACAGCCATTTATCAAGTTTCTACCCATTATAGGCAATTTGCTAGACTTTGTACACATATAAACTCTAATACTAACAAGCATCCTTCAAGGTATGAGGAATTACATAGTCTATACAATATTGCAGAAAAAGTAAGGAACAGAGTCATTTATTTCTGCTTTTAACTGGAGTTTTCAGAAATCCATAATTCTTAACTACCGGTATAGGCATTTAATGTTTTACTACATAGAAAATGAAAAGAATTTCTACATCTACAACCTCAAATCATTGGGATTACAAATTCTGTCAATATCTATCACTCCAAAGAGTTACACTTAAAGTAGAGACTTAAAAAATATCTTTCGAATCTATTTTTCATTTTACCTAAGAGGACAACCTTGTCACATAATTTTTTTCTGACTTGGAAATTATTATCAGGATTTGCACACAATCTAACAGTTTTCTGGTTAAATACGTTCTGCCATTCAATATGAATGCAACATTGCTGTATGGATTTTTAAAATATTATAATCATGGATCAAAAAATAGTGCCTAACTCTTACTTTGTCAATTACATTCTATTTTAAAATGACTAAAGTAAACATGATTTTTATATCTTTTTGCATACAAAATCTGAGGGTCATTATGTAACATTTGTTCTATTGATGATTCCTAGTTGTGATTTGAGAACTACCCTAAAATGTCAAGGGCCACAAGGAGGTGGCAGCATAGCTACATCACATTTCAAGTCTTCATCTTATTTGGGAGGAAAAAGGCAGGGGGAATAGTAAGGAAGAGAGAGATGAATTGAAGAAGGTCCCGATTGCTAATGTCAGCAATTTCAGGCTAGTGCAGAAGTAGCAGACATGGAGAGGTGGGTTGGGCCACATGACTTCAATAGTTCTAGAATGTTCCTGGCTACAGGAATATGTCCATTGTAGACTCCAGGCTTGTATCTGATTTCTACTTCCAGTTTGGCTACATGGATACCAATGTCTGATTTACTCAAGATGAAGTGCTCTAGGTAAGTTCATAAGAAGAGTACTTTGTTACTATTCTCCTTTGGAATGATTATTCAGGACACTGAGACTAAACCAAGTTATTAATCTATTTAATTTGCCATTCTTTTGTTTCCGAGAAAAATTTTGCTTTAAGTCAAAGTTAACTCCTTAGTGTCACTCTATTTTATTCAGAAATTTTATGATAGTCCAAACAGATAGCAAGTCTGTCAAATGCAGCTATAGTTTTCCTATTTAATGGTCATTCAGATGGCTTTGTAAAGATTTACATAAGCAATGGTTTTAGAAATTATAAATAAGCTACTTTTCTCTCCCTGGAATGTCTGCCCTAAAAACAATGTGAATTTATGCCATTACCTTTTTTGTAGAGTTAACATTTTATTCTCTTTTGTTTAATTTGGGGATGGGCAGTGAAGAAGAATATTTAAAATAAAAAAAAAATATTTCTTACTTTTATTTTTTTCCTCTTTTTTAATTTTATTTTACCAGGAGGTCCTGGGGATCGAACCCGGGTCCTTCCATATGGTAGACAGATGCTCAACCACTTGAGCCACATCTGCTTCCCAAGAATATTTAAATATTGATCACAATTATAGCAAAAGATGTACCTTTAAAAATTATAATGAGTCATGTGTACAGTGTGATGAGATGGAATTTCAGCTCTTTTTTGGAAGGACTTAGGTTCATTTTACTTCTTCATAATAAACTGAAGTCTCTTTATAATGCTCCCAATTTTTCTTTCTGTCCCTTTCACACCTTGGAAACTCCTTACAGCCTCTTCTCTCAACCTTCTGTTCCCTCTTTTCCTTCTCCCTATTATATCTTCTGCCATTCTCTTTACCTCTCCCCTCACATAGAACAGGAAAATGGCACCTAAGTCTACTATCAGGGGCTTCAACAAGCCTCCCTGCCCCAAAATCTTCCATGCACTGGGGCTGTCAGTTTGTCTCAAATTGCCACATTGCTAACTTCTTTTGATTA